>OU343221.1:231196137-231307842 GCA_910596185.1 Chrysanthemum makinoi
GGTTGAACATGTCTACTGAAGATACTTGCTAAAGATCATTAATAATAAGAATGATAAAATAAGTATTACATTGGATACTGTAATATTCACACGCAAATCCTGAAGAAAATGACCCTTTCCATACAAAGCAAGTTGGTGACTGAAACATCAAGCACCACACAACATATGGGCCATGGATGCTCGCAATTATTCATGATTTTCATATGGATGTGAATAAATTAACATATACTGTCATATATGTATAATAAATGATGATATTGCTAGATAATCTTACTGTTCAATGAACAACAATTATATGTTCTTGTTTAATTAGATGCATGCTTTGACTATATTCTTGTTTTGATTATGCCTGCAAATAAGTGGTTCAACTCTAATAAGATGCTTGAGCTTCTAAACGAGCTCAACATACACAACAAGCCGAATTGGAGTTTATAGGGTTTGAATCGAGCTCTTATAAAGTTTTTTGAACCTAGGTAATTTTGAGCAAACCATATGGACCATTTATGATAAAAACAGAAGATAATCTTCCATTGTAATAGCTCTTGTTGCTCTCTGCCCAATTAATCATACTGTAAACACTCCATGTTATACTACCACTCTATTGTAATTCAACACATGTTTTATAAACACGGCTTCAAAACACATAACAATTACATCTAGACCACCATAACATACAACCTTAGAACTATTGCGGAAAAATTTTCTCAGCAAGCTGCTAGAGAAAGGAGCAAAGATTCTTTTTTTTTTTTTTTAACGGCAAGGAGTAAGGATTGTGGTTGCAATGGAAAAACAAACAAGAATTGAGGCTAGATTAATAGATTTAATGGTTCAATGGTAATTTTTAGTAATTTTAGTTTCCGTTGAATAATCATTTTTTGCTGCAGCTACTCCCAAACTGATTGATGGAACAAAGGTATTGTGGTGATAACTCAACTGTGGAAATGGTGAAAAAAACGTAACAAAAAATAAATAAATAAAAAATAATAATGCTAATATAACCCTTTCAAACTATAAAGATATAAAAAGAACAATTGGAGCTGTTAGTAATTGCCTTCATATGCAACAAGAGGGCTAAGTGGTATCTATCAACAACTCCAAACATGGTTGTCATCTTAACAGCCGAACACATGAAAAGGGTAGACCGACCCATTGACTTATGAATGGATTAATTGGAGTTATGTATACGGGTTGAATAAAAAAGAAAAAATAAAAATAAAACAAAAGCAAAAGCTAGCGAAAAAGAGAATGGGTCAAACGTCGCAAAAAAAGTGTATTTCTAATGGATACCTCCTAAATCATTTATTAAGCAAAAATTTAAAATACCACTGCTCTAATAGACTGGCTGTTTTTTGTAATCATATTTAACAAAACAGTTATTTATAAAAGCGGTTTAGAGAAGGAGAAAAAAATTGTTTACGGGCCAACCCAAACCGACCCGCTTTGACCCATACAAAAAAATGTCCCTTTGGCCCATTTGCCTCCTCTACTTGAAAGGATACAAATATAGTAGGACCTCAATGAGTACAATTAAGCAACGGAAAGTGTACCAGTTACGAGTATGGTCTCATAAAGTCGTAAAAGGGTTACAAGAAACTTAATCTACATCGGTTCAAGACTTTGAGGTGGTAGGCTCTAACCGAATTGACAACATAAAGTTGCTAAACAGAGAAAAGACCAAGCACTCGCTGTACAGTATTTTATTTTTTTGGATTCAAATCATTGTGGATTGATATAAAGAAGAGTTTCATTAGAAGTCATTGTCGATTCAAATCATTTCAAAAATTAGCACCATCCTTAACAAACGAATTATGAGAACGTAGGAGAGGAAACCAAACTTGAAAGACCTCATCTACCAACAGTCTAGTATTAACGAATAACAAGAGTGCACGCACATACCGCATACACGCAGCTGATAGAGTGATAGCTTAACTTTTTGCTAGCATTAATGATGGTGGGTTCCCCGTTGTTTATTACTAGCAGGGTACCCCGCACGATGGGTACCCTGTGACTAAATTTTTCGGCAAACAAATGTTATTTTGTTTTGGACTGCTGGATTTCAGATTTATGATTTGAAAGCTTAATTAGATTGTACATTGTGGTTAAATAGTTGTATATTTTTGTGAATGGGTGTTTTTAATAGTGTATTAATTATATGTGTTGAATAGTGTTTTTTTAGTTTTATTTGTGCTTTAAATACTTTGTAAATTATGCTTATTTACTTGTATTTGCTTAAAAATCTATTTTAAGTTTATTCATGTGTGAAAGCTTAATTATATTGTACTTTGTAGTTAAAAAGTTGTATTTTTGGATGAAGAGGTGTTTTTAATAGTGTATTAGTTGTATTATATGAGTGGTGTGTTTTTAGTTTTATGTGTGCTTTAGATACTTGTAAATAATGCTTATAAGGTAGTATTTGCATAAAATTCTATTTATGGTGATCTTAAAATAATAAATAGGAGGGAAGTGTCTTCCTCCATTATAAGTAGTATATAGATATAGATATAGATAAAGATATAGATTTCAATCTCTTAGGTAGAAAAAACTTATATATAATAAGTAACTAGATGAAGAAAATGTAAATGAAACAACTGCTTACGGCTTACCTCTGTAAAAGTATTTCAGTTAACTTCACGAAAATTCAAGGGACCAGGCAGCTAAAAGGGTGTTTAAGACATGCAGGGGTATTATACAATTAATGAGCCAACAAAGAAAGGTATAACTGTATAACGCAGACCTTAAAGCATCAACAGGTGCTAACCTATATCTCAAGCAATTTTCATGCTTTTATTACTAAGCAGCTATACAAAAAACCCTACTTCTGCTAGAGTTGAAGGTAAATACTTCAAGATTGTTACATTTGCCCATGGTTGTTCATCATCACCATCCAATACACTACTTAATGGGAGTTAATGCAAGTTTGCTACCATAAAAACAGAGCATGTCATAATTCTTCTGAAAATTAGTCTTTTTTTTTAACTTGAAACAATAAAATTTGAGTAGATTGCAAAAACTGTCCCTGTTGTTTGGTCAATTGCTACAACTTCGAAAGTGCAAGCATAGTCCCTGTGGGGAGCTATGATGTGCAATTATCTTTTTTTGTTTCAAATTTCTTATGTCGGGGACAACTGCACTTTCGAAAAGATTGGAGTACACACCACAGGATGGTTTTTACAATTTAATCATAAAGCTATGAAATTGGTTGTCGAATTCATCTCCATGGTCACATCGAAAATTTCAAATTTCAGACTTAACAATGTGTTTTCACATAGGTACGAAAAAGAACAAATTTATTAAATGCATCAAATTTATCATGTAAAGGATATACCCAAAAGAAATGCGAAAAATGATCTAAAGAGATAATATGGTATTTTATGCCACTATTACTCGAAAAGTCTATCGCGTAGATTGGCCGAAACTTCGGTGCCACATAGAACAACTAAAAAGACAATAAAGTGGTAGATGAATAGAATGATGCAAGGCTATTGATGGGGTAGGAGTCACTAGTGCAATCACAGCGGAGGAGGATCTTTCACTGAAAAACCAAATTCATCAAAATAGAACGTGAAAAGATCAAAATGTAATTGCAAACGGTTGTAACATACGATAATTCAACTCTAACAATCGGTAGGTATTGAGATAATTCAAAATCGAACACATACTTATTGAGATAATTCAATTGGTACGTATATAAGAAAAACCAACCTCAAAATCATCAACATTCCTTTGATCTATCATTTCCATTTTTCTTCACGACTTTAATACACAGGGTTTGCTTATACAATGGGTTATTTATATAGCCAAGAAGGTGAAAATATCATTACCATATATATACTTCCAGAATTTTTAACATTCTCCTTTATTAATTTCCTTACAAGAAATTTCAAATATTTCACTTCTTGCCCATAATTTGTTCACATACGTCAATTTGTAAGTTACCAAACGTATGTAGTAAAAATTTCTATACCAAAGATAAGTTTTTCACTTTTCCACATATTGACTTTTCCATATTCCAATATTGACCATTTTTCTATTTTATGTAGTATAGATATAGATATAGATATAGATTTAGTAAATTGACTGAACGGAGATAAGGTTTTTGATTGTGTTAGGTGTGACAAGGATATTATGCATGTGAAGAGGTTGATAGTAAGCTGGCAAAATGCTATGTCCAAGACTTAGTGACGGGTATAGATAAACTATTTCTAACATAAATAAACGGATATAAGTGTGTATTAAAAAGAGTAGTGAAAGTACCTGTGTGAGAACTGAGGTGTGAAGTAGCACCCATATCTAAATACCAACTGGAGTTGCCATAGTTCTGAAGAGCCGTAGTACGAACACTAAAGTTAAAGCCTCCTGGTGATCACAAGAGCACATTCCCAGTTGGGCTGCAGTTAGGTACTGGGCTGAGCAGGCTTACTTGTGGGCTGGTCATGTGTATTGTTGGTCTACCATAAATCACATGAGAGGCCTGCTGTTTTGGACTGAGTCTTCAAAATGTTGGGCTTAATTGTTGCTGACCAACATCACTTTGTCTTCAACCTTTTTGACCAGCAGATACCCCATATTCATTGCCCATGAAATCCACTATTATTTCGTCCTTGAGTCCAATAAAAATATTGATCATCTCGATTGATACCTTTTCTATTTTTTTTTCAACCTGTCTATGTGAACCATTATCATAAGTTTGCTCTACAGTGACGATAACAGGTGGTGTTTCGCCGGTCATAATGACGATGAAGATGGTGGCAGAAGGTGTTTTTTAGGATTAGAAGAAGAAACATCGTGAAAAGCAATTCAAGAGGAGATACTGTACGAGAATAGACAATTTAGAGAAGAGGTTGTGGAAAGGAATTAATATGCTATGATACCAAATTAATCAAATGATTTCCCTTGCTTATTGTTGGAGAGTATCTATACTGCTATTTATATAATCATTCATCTTGTCTAGAAAAAAATACTGTTCTAATCTAAAAATATGATTTCTACTACATTCTAGACGTAGAGTACTCATTTTATGCTAGTTAAGTGTGTTTGGACTTCAACATTTAAGTAAGTTTATAAGCAAAAAATAAAGTTTAGGTGGAAATGTCATCACTAAATAAAACTTTCCATAGCAGAGATTACGAAATTTTATAGTAGCATTGAATTATTTGGTAAATAATCCTTCTTTGTCAATAATGTGTTTTGTACAAAAACAATACCAAACTTAGTAAAGAAAGATATACACAGAAATAGTTCATGATAAAGAATGTTGAATGAACGTGAACATTTCAAAAACAAAACATGTTCCTCTAATACTACCATGAAGACTTACAAAGATTACCCTATAAAACAATATTTTCTGTAGGTAAACAACCAAGCCTTTTTTACACCGTCTCTTCGGTTTCTGCACAAAAATGCAATATCAAAGAAGCGCTTCCAATACGGTTATTGAATATATGACTATAATTGAAGAATAAGAATTATCACCTTAAGAAAGGCCGTACGACTTTTTGCAGCTAAGGCTACCCCCAATAAGACCCTCAACCGATTGGGTTGTGAGGGTTGCATTGGGTTGTTCTTGTTGTGGGCATTTGGGTTGGAGGAGGTTGAGAGCCACAAGGGTTGAGGAGCCAACCAAATAGCACACTAGGTTGAGTGTTTGTTTTGTGTGTGTGTGTTTTTAATTAATTAAAAAATTATTTTTGTGAGGTATGTTTTTGTAGTGGAGGTTGTCTTATTGTGTCTAAAAGGTCGCCGGTAGGTCACAGGAAAGAGAAAGTTGATGTGTGAAGTAAAATGAGGGTCGCTAAGGATTGTTATTGGGGGTAGCCTAACTAGCAACCCTCACAAATGGCAAGTAGAATCGTACAAATTATCGCTTGAATGCCATCTCCCCCCATTACATATGCATTCAAAGGGAGGTAATCATGGTCAAATACGGTCACATATCATTTTCCAGAAACTCATCAACATTTGGTATCCCTTCAATCAAAGAATAAATGGTATTGTCATCAGGGCTAATGCCTTTACTGATCATCTCTTTATAAAGCTCTTTCGCAAGACGTTCCTCCTTATTTTTGCAAAATCCTTGTATAAGAGCATTGTATGTCAACAGTGTGGGACTAAAACCTGTACTCAACATTGCATCTCGTAGCATCAATGCCTCCTTCGTATCACCTCTCCTACTATAACCACTAATAAGCGTGTTAAAACTTATATAATCAGGCTTAATCCCTCTTTCCTTCATCTCATCAAAAAGCGTAATCGCTTCTTCAACTCTTCCCTCCCTACAATGCCCTTGCATTAAGGTATTATATGTCACTTCATCAGGAAAAACCTTTAATTTATGCATTTCCTTCAAAAGTAGAAGACCTCGTTCCATGTTCTTATTCGTACAATGACCCTCAATCAATGCATTAAACAGTACCACATCCGGTACCACCCCTCTTTCAATAATCTTATCAAACAAGTTATCCGCTTCCGTCATTCTATTTCTTTTACTCAATACATTTATAAGTGACGTATATGTCACACGTGTCGGCTCAATTCCTTTACTTAACATCTCGTCATGAAGACCAAAAGCCTTTTGTGCATCCCCAGACCTACAATATCCATTAATCAATATATTAAACGTAATCACATCAGGAACCAAGTCCTCCTTCCGCATTTCCTCTATCATATCCTCAGCTTCCAACTCCTTACCCTCAAAAACCAACGCATGAATCAACGAATTATACGTCGACACAGATGGTCTTACACCCCTTTTAACCATCTCATCCTTAAACCTAAACGCCATCACAATATCCCCTTTATTACAATAACCATCTATCAAAGCATTAAAACTGACCGCACTTGGTACTAACCCATCCTCCTCCATCTTACCCAAAAGCTCACACGCCTCATTCAACTTCCCCTCTTTACACATACAGCTCACAATCGCCCCATAACTATACTCATCCGCCTTAACACCTTTACCCTCCATCCTCTTAAACACCCCCTTCGAGCGTACAAGATCCCTCTTCATACAATACCCATTAATTATCGTATTATAAGTAACAACATTCGGCCTCAACCCCAACGCCTCCATACTCCCAACAAACTCCCTCGCCTTTTTCAACTTCCCTTCTTTACACAACAAATTCAACATTATATTATACGTACAAACACTCGCAACAATTTCCATCTTAACCATCTCAGCAAACAAAACCCACGCATTACGCGCATAATCCATCTTAACAAACAAACTCAACACATTATTACAACTCTCAATCCTAGGCACTATTTTCCATCTTTTCATCAAGTGAAACACCTTAAAAACCTCGTCCGCGCGTTTTAACTCACACAAAACAGTAATCCAATGATCAAACATTACACTACTTTTTAAACCTAAGGCTTTACGCGCGTTAACTAAAGCTAAAAACATGTCTTGGGTACTAAAGCTATCCAATCTTACAACATTTTTTATGTAATTAAAAGATTCTTTTTGTGGGATTTGAGATATGAGTACTACCGAATACGCGAGACATTCGATGTTGGTGTTGTGTGGTGTGAAAAGATGAGTGAGTTTAGGGACTAAAGATGGGTCTTTAAGGAGGTTTTTTAGGGTATTTGTTTTTGTGTCTGGTAAGTGTTTGATGAAATGCTCCTGAGAAGATGTTGTGGGGTTTGATGGGATTTGTGGGACTATGTTTGTGGGTTTAAGGTGGTGGTAGTGGTGTTGTGTTGTGGTGGTGCGTTTAAGGTTGGTGAGGAGTTTGGGGTTTTGAAACGGTGGCATGATTTGATGTTGGAACACAGACACAAAACGTCTGCTATTCTTCGATTTGGGCCTTTGTGGCTTTGTATCGGAACACAGACAGATACTGCTTTGTTTAAAGACTTTTGTGACAACGTTCAAAAGTCAACGCTAGAACTTAGCATATACGTAGGGTGCTCGCGGATCGGGTAATATCCACAGTAACCGAAAACTAAAACCGAACCGAACCGAAAATAACTGAATCGAATTTGTGATCGAACCGAATTGGTTAAAACCGAACCGAACCGAACTAAATATTTGGTTATCGGGTTGGATATGGTTTTGGCAATGAAAACCGAAAACCGAATTCATATAAAATATATATTTTTTCTATGTATATATATGAAAAAAAATCACTAAAACTCTTTTTTAGTATAAATATAACATGATTTAAGCTTGAAAAAAATATTTTGTGCTAAAAATATATATATAATTAAATAAAAAAATAATTAAAATTATGTAATTCGGGTTATTCGGTTCGGTTTTCGGTTATAGGGGTTCGGTTTTCGGTTATTCGGTTCGGTTATCGGTCGGTTGAATCAAATTTAATTTTGGTTCGGTTCGGTTTTCGGTTATACCCAGAAAAAAAATTAACCGAACCGAATAAACCGAATAACCCGATAACCGAACCGATGAACACCCCTACATATACGGAGTATTTGATTAAAAATAAAGAGAAATGTATCATTAAGCCCAACTATTGATTACAACCTTAATGGCCCATGGCCAAACTATGTATACGATAACGAGTTGAGATCCATGACAACCCACTATTTGCTAAAGAACAAACCACAACATTCCAACTATTCATCATTTTTTCATCCAATGTTGGAGATAAGATCTGAAAATTACAAATAAGGGCATGATTGTAATTCCACCTCTATCCTATAAAAGAAAAAAATTTGCACATAACTTTTATAAAAACACGCACCTCTTATACACACACCGCCGGAATTCTCTAACCAACGCCGGAAAAGTAAAAACCGATCAATAAACCACCTATAAAACCGTAAAAACCGCCATATCACCGCCGTATCACTGTAAAACCATAAAAACCGATCTTCATCTACTTTCTCTCTCATCGCAATCACCATAAAATTGCCGTATCACCGCCGTCGATTTAAAATGAATGAAAATCAGAATTTAATCGACGTTATAGATGAAAATAATATAATAGAAGTTCCATTAGATGTTGTAAACACAACATCTATTGTAGATGATTTACCAGATCTGGAAGATGATTTGCCAGAAGTTGCAGACACAACAGGTTTTGTTGAAAAAGAAATTGAAGGTGAATCACGTGTGATTTGATCTTTGTTGTTTATTTGTTAGGTCACTAGATTTACAACACAAGCTTAATAGAAAGAGATAAAGGCGATTGAACAACTCACACAAACACTATGGGTATAAAACTAAAGAAAGGTTAGGCGTAGCAATAGTGTGAAAGAGTAAATTGAATAACCAACCCTCAAGTGAGGGTTATACAAGAGTATTTATAGGAGGGAAGCTAGGGCAACACTCTTAGTTCCCATCCTTTTGCTTATTGGGCTAGGCCTAGGCTTAACCATAAGCCTAAGGCTAATAAAAAACATAAAGGCCATAATTAAGCTAACTATTACATGTGAATCACTAACACTTAATTAAGGTTTAGGAGTGATTCCAACAATCTCCCCCTAAGCATTAGTGATGAATGAATGTAAACGGTGAAGGTGCAGATGTAATAGTAGCTTTGACTTCTCAGATTCCGGTTCTTCAAAATCATACTCAAGAGTGTCTTCGACACATGTCTGTTGTTGTACCAAAGTGGTGGCACCAGATCCCTTATCGGGTTGATTAACCGCATCAAGACCTGGTGAAGGTTGAGCTCCACCACTCGACCCTCAGGGGCCACCCATTTGTTCTTTAGCAAATTGTTGTGCTACGTGTTGAAGTCTAACGAATTTGAACTTCTTCCTGTATGATTTATCCAGTTGCTCTTCATCTGAGCTTGAGCTTTCTTCATAGGGCACGAGTACTGGAGTCTTCCTTTTCCTTGATCACGAGGACTAGGAGGTTTAGATATCGTTGTAGTTTCATCTTGCCAGTTTCAGAGTAGAAAGTCTCTTCATCTGATTCCAGTACCCTCGAGTCCTCGTCTCTTAGCTGTCTTTGCGGTTCAGGCTTAGATACGGGAATAGGAACAGCTTCCTTGGCGGGACCTGTCCTCTTACGTGGAGGATTCCTCCCGGGAACGTCCTATGACTCCGATTGCTTGCAGACTTCCTCTTCTTGTTTTCCTAATAGTGTACGTAAGACTTCTCATCAAGATGACCAACTTTGCCTTCTTACTGCTACCAGGATACCTTTTGTATGTCTCGAGCTTTTGATTTCATTAGTCGGGTGATCGGTAACACGGCACCTCGCTTTCTTTGTTGCGATTCCTTGATTCTCGACGATGGGTAGGCTCCAACATATCGTGATTGTCCGGGTCATTGAGCCTCTGGGAATATCGGGATGAAGTCCAAGTGCTCTCTGATCAACAGCTTGTGTATCGACATAGGGAATCTTTGAGCCAAGTTTCTTGAGAAATGACATCATGTCTTCCCATAACAAGTGCTTCAATTTCATGTCCTTTTGTTGATTAATTGGAAGATTTGTAGTTCTATGAGCTTGGGATGCTCATAGCCACTATCACGACCAGACACAGATTTGGTAATGATGATGTAGAGGGTTCTCCATGGTTGAGGAATGTTCTTAAGCTCCACATGAGAGTGCTTAGTGATTATTCCTGAAGCTTCATCATAGCCAATATCAATCGGAATTTTAGAACTGCTCTTTAGTAGGCGTGGCATAGAAGTCGGTTGGCTCGATTGTGAATTAGAAGAATGTTCGTAGATCTGCTTGTGTGATGGTGATTTGTTTGTGATTGAGGTCAAATCACGCACTTTGACCTTTGATCCTTTGCATTGAATTCCAGAATTGTTGAATATAGATCTCGGAACGAGCAGAGTGTGAGAGCATGTTCGTACGGATGATTCTTAAGAACATCCACAAAGAATCGCAGAAGACTCACGAGCATGAAAGAGTTTCAAAATCAACTCTTAGATTGTTCTTTCCAATCTTCCTTGGATAGCCATTAGGGAAGATATCGGCAATTGTGAGAATATCGTGTGCATCCACATTCATTTGAGCATGCCATGTCGTGATCGAAATAAAATTAGCCAATAGAACCAACATATCGAAAGACATAATGTTAGTCAACAGAAGGTTTTAATGTCTAATTATTGAACGAATAATGTCAATGGTTGTTACGAGTCCAAGGTCACTTGTATGTCTAATAGTCCAATGACGTCGTGAAAAGTTTCGTGAGTTAGTTAACTTTAAATTTTAAAGTTTATGTTATCACTTATTAATCACAACATGTTGAACGTTTAAGCTTATTAGTGACATTATTGGTTTCGGACGCTTATGATTTATTTATTTACAATTTTGCACGCACAACAATTCATAATGAAGGTTTAATCAAGGCTTATGCGTAGAAATGGTAGCTTATGCGTAACAGCGAGAAGTATACGCCAGACGCGCAGCTTATGCGTAGGAACCTTACTTACGCGTAAGAAATATTACGCGTAGGAAAAGGGGACCTTATCGTGAGAGCTTACGCTCGAGGCGATAAAAAACCTTACGCGTAAGGCTTACTCGTAAGATTAGACCTTGCGCGAGAGGTCATTTTTACGCATATCCTTCACAGATACGCGTAGTCCTTTGTAGAACCCACGCGCAATGCTTACGCGTAAGATTTCTCTTACGCATAAGGTGATCCTTATGCGTAGAGTTTCAATGACCTTGATTCTGAGTTTTATGCGTAGCAAGCCTGAAATATCATCATCATAACATCATTATTAACACTAACAATCATCTTATAACAGATCATGGCATGAAAGTCCATTAAACAGTTTACGCGTAGAAAGTCATAAGCGTAAGTCAAAACCCTAAAGTTTATGAATTGCGCATATGATTTCTAGCCATAGGAATTGCACCAAACGTTTTCTGGTAAGTCTTAGATGTTGTGAGAGTGTAATAACCAAGTTTTAACACCCAATTCGTGGTGAATCAAAAATACTCAAAACTCAAGAACATTAAACCATAATTTCTAATTCTAACTTAATTAGTGTTTCTGGGTTGTTTTAGAGCTAAGATAACATCAATTCATCATGATATTAACATCACATAACAATCTTTTTGACCAAATACAATCACATTTGAAAACACCCAAAACTATGCATAAACCCTAATTTTCAAATTCACTCAATTCGTGTATCTGGGTTCGTTTTGAGGATAGAAAAAGTATCATTGATGTAATTAAAACGTTTTAACACTATCTTTTTAACCACAAACACATAAACAAGATTATGTGTTCATACGCATACGCGTAGAACACAAAATCGTCCATAGTTTAAGATCCAACCGTTAATTTTCAAAACGATTTAAAACATTTGTTTGTAATCTTGTTAGGAACACAAAGACACTTACAAATTGAAGATCTGAAACATGGATTTCTTGAACGAATTTTAAGCGTAGGATTTGTTAGTTGTGTGTATTAAATGTAAGGATAAAAAGTTAGGTGGAGTGGTTTTATTAAAATGACTTTAACCTTTTGGCAGTTTTGGTCCCTCCACATTTTCCTTTTTCAACCAAAGCCATTTAACTTCCATTTTGGTTACCAAACGAAAGATTTTCAGAAAGAAACTTGACGACACTCTCCCTCGACTTAAGAAATAATGAAAGGTTATAAATTTTAGTCCGAGGAGTGTCAGTGAACCAGGAATGTGACCACCACCAGAATATGATAACATGCAAGTGCACAGATGTTTTGAAACAGTTAAGTGTTTATTTTCTCCCCCTCAACATTTGATCAGAAAAATACTGAATTTTGAAAGATTATAGTGTTGACGGAAGAAATGTACTTGCCATGTTGAAAGGAAAATAGATAGAAGAATATTTTTGTTGTTTTATCAGGTTTTATATTTTTGTATTTTGTTTTTGAAAAATTTATTTACAAAAGAGATTTTGGTGTTTGACAGGTTTTTAAGACTGTTTTAGGAGGTCATCCAATTCCTCTTGAGTCAAACACCTCATACCAATCTGGTGGACCAACTCATTAAACCTAGCGGGAGGCAAGGCTTTTGTGAGAAGATCTGCCAATTGGTATTCTCGTACTCCATAAGTATAATTCAACTGTACCTGCTCCACGTGATCCTTGATGAAATGATATCGAAGATCGATGTGCTTCGATTTCGAAAGTGTTGAATTGAGTTGCACGAGATCGCAATAGCACTTCATTGTCGCAGACATCGATTCGTCAAATACGTAACCATAGTCTTTGAGTTGTGTTCTCATCCAAATGACTTGAGCACAACACATGGCTACATATTCACTTCGGTTGAGGACAATGACGTACAATCCTGCTTCTTCGATTGCCATGACACCAGTTTATCACCAAGAAATTGTAAAGCTCCCGAAGTACTTTTCCGTGAATCTAAGCATCCCGTGGTCGGCCAAAAGCGATTAGTTCTAAACCAGAATCCTTCGGATACCAGATCCCCAAATTAATGGTTCCCTTGATGTATCGGAGGATTCTTTTAGCCTCGAGAGGTGGGTTTCAGCTGGTCGCACTGATAACGAGCAAAGATATACGGCAAAGACAATATCGTGCCCTGCTAGCTGTTAGATATATGAGAGACCCAATAATACTGCGGTATTTTGTAGGGTCCACCAATTTCCCATGTAAATCAGCGTCTAGGTTCTTGGTATGAGCCATTGGTGTGGCATAGGTGTCACAGTTTTGCATTCCAAATTTGTGTAACAATTCAAGGGCATATTTGGACTGACTCAAGAAAATACTACGGGGTGATTGATGAACTTGCAGTCCTAGAAAGAACGTAAGTTCACCCATCATAGACATTTCAAAATGTTTCTTCATTAGTTTTGCAAAAGCGATTGAGTACTTTTATGAGTTGACCCAAAAATGATGTCATCCACATAAATTTGAACAATTAAAATATGTTCCCCGTGATATTGTATGAAAAGAGTTGGGTCGACCGAACCTTTGGTAAATTTATTGGCAATGAGGAAAGATGATAGCTTATCATGCCATGCCCGAGGGGCTTGTTTGAGACCGTAGAGAGCTTTCTTCAGTTTGTAGACATGATTAGGAAACTCTGGATCAATGAATCCTTCGGTGACTAACATAAACCGTTTCTTTCGTTGTCCATTGAGAAATACAGTTTTGACATCCATTTGAAAGACCGTGATGTTCATGTGAGCCGCAAATGCCAAAAATCCTAATGACCTCAAGACGAGCAACTGGAGCAAATGATTCTTCAAAGTCAATACCCTCTTCCCGTCTATAACCCTTAGCCACCAGGCGTGACTTGTTTCGATAACGTTCCCTTCAAAGATCCAATTTGTTTTTCCAAATCCATTTAAGACCAATGACGAAGACCCCTATTGGTCTTTCAACCAGTTCCCTTACTTCAAGACGTTTGAATTGGTTGAGTTCTTCTTGCATGGATTCAATCCAGCTTATCTTTGTCATTGCTTCCTTAATGTTTTTGGTTCAGTTTGGCACGTGAGTGCATAAATGCAATGTTCACCGTCTGTGTGAAGACGTTGTCTCGTAACGATCGGTTGATTCGGGTTGCCAATAATATTTTCAAGAGGATGGTCTTTTGTCCATCTATGTGTGGAGGGTTGATGTTGGTATACATTGTGCAGATTTTGAGGATTCAAATGGATTGTTGAAGATTCCGCGACATCCGGTGCGCATTCTCATTAGCAAACGGGTTAAAGAACGCATTTCGATCAAAATCGCGGTGGGGGTACTTCATTCAACATCATCACTTGGTTCATCATTGTTGGAAGCGGTTTGTTCAACTGTTGTGTTAGAGTCAACTGGTGGTGCTTCTTCAACAAGAGTTGTTGTAGCAGTGTATCGTATAAGAGTAGTATCGTTTAGCAAACGAAAACATCGATACACCGAGCACGTTCATCAATATCGCCACCTGAACAAAGGAGCAAATAGCCTTTCCATTTGTTGACGAGTGAGCTGAGGGCTTTGTTCACCGATGATGGGGTTTGGGGAAAGTTTAAGCGGTTGTGACCGGTTCCAAGTCAGTATACTCGGCCATTTCCGTAAGTTCATCAAAATGAGCATGAATCGATTCCATAACCTCCTTTGTTCGACGATTCCGCATTCGAAACCTTTAGAATTATCACAATATCCAATAAAGACTCCAATGTAGCTTTGGCTTTGAGCTTTCCAAAGTCATCACGATCATTATTCGGATAGCAAAGAGATCCAAATACATGAAAGTGTTTGAGATTCGGTTTTCTGTTGTGGACAAGCTCGAAGGTGTTTTGTTGTATGCTTTGTAATCATAGAACGGTTTTGAGTATAGCATGCAGAGATACAGCCGCCCACAAGTAATCTGAAAGTTTAGCATTAATTAACATTGTTCTTGCAGCTTCCACTAACGCTCGGTTTCGCTTTCAACAAATCCGCTTTGTTCGTGTACGCAATAGATGTTTGATGTCGAATCCCACTTTCTCATAAAATTCACGAAGAGTTTGGTTAACAAATTCAGTTCCTCTGATGTTCCGATTTGTCGGACTGTTTCGGAGTGAACCTGTATTTTCATGAGAAAGGTGATGATCATTTGTGGAGCTTGGTCTTTACTTCGAAGAAAGTAGACCCAAGTCCAGCGTGAATAGTCATCAACAATTACTAAGATGTAGCGCTTGCCATTGATCGCTTGCACGCCGCGATCGGGCCACACAAATCCATGTGAAGAAGATGAAGCACATGCCGAGAGTCGGTTCCACCTTTGAAGGAAAATGAGCACGAGTGCTTTTGCCTTGTTCACAAGCCGAGCAAAGATGATCTTTAGAATACCGAAATCGTGGGAGTCCTTCAACTAGTTTGTGTCGAGCAAGGTTGGTGATGGTTTGAAAGTTTAGATGTGAGAGACGACGGTGCCATAGCCAGATTTTGTTGATGTTGCCTTTGAAAGTAAGCAAATGGGAGATGAAGCAACTATGTCTTGCATAGAGATAGTGTAAAGACTTGAATTACGCGAGCCACACATAAGGTCGTTTCCTTGTAGATCACGAATGAAACAAGATTTCTCCCAGAAAGCAACCTTCAAATCTCCATCACGAACCGACCTATCTGAAAACAGATTGTGACCGAGGCCTTCCACATAATAAACACTGCTAATTTCGATGTTCCCATTGATGTAGTCTCTGTAGCCCATGATAGCTGCGAAGTGATCATTCCCGAACCGACAAAGGCCAATGAACTTTGCAATAAAGTTTGATAACAGTTTAAGGTTGCTCGTCATGTGTCGGAACATCCGCTATCAACAATCCAGAGAGTGATCTGTACACCTGCATTGCACACGCACGCACACGATGGAATAGAATTAGATGTGGAACCCGAAATGTTAGAGGGTTCGGGAGCAGTTATAGTAGACATACACACATCAATAGCTTTAGGTATCCATTTAAATCCAAGTGTGTTATATATCCATTTCTGCCATCTCCAACTAGTATTTGCTTTAGTCTTAGTGAATGCACTAGGTGGTACTACATTCCTAGGAGGTGAAATGCGTTTCTTAGAATCTAAAGAGGGCGGTCTACCAAGCACAAACTTAGAAAGATTAGTAGGCCTAGAGGTATTCCGGTTCTTAGGATTCCTTAAACGAGAGATGATAGCTTTAGCAACACATTTATCATGACAATCGGAATTCATACTTTTACGACAAATAACACAAGGTGCATCAGACTGAATATCAAAAGTACTTAAAGGTTTAGCATTCGTTACATCACTATTCCTATTACATTTGTCAGACGCAATATCTATAGTGGGAGCAACATGAGTCTTATTCATAGTCCTAGGGTGTTCTTCTACTTTAGCATTCCTTATTGATCTTTTCTTAGGTCGCAACTTCCTATTCTTCGATGTAGTGCTCCTAGGCTGTGAAGTGCGGACGTTTGGAAAAGACGCAACTAGTCCTGTTTTAGTAGAAGGAAGCACGTTAGCAACTTGTGATTTGGCAGTAGGGATTCTAGGTTCACGATTACTAAGTGTTACCGGGCTATTTTCTTAATCATGGTAGGCGGAAGTTGTTCATACTTTCCTAACATTTCTCTTAACTTAAAGATAGTGTGCACCAAATCTTGATTTTCTGAACGAAGACTTCCAAAGAAAATTTATGACTTCTTTAGTGTGTGCAAGATAATGATCAAGTTCATTTGATGCTTCATCACGAAGTCTTTTGAGTAAATCAAATATGACACCATATTCCTTTTAACTTTTGCAAGTTCTTGTTCATATTTTGAGATTTGACACTTAAAAGACACATTTTGATCATCCAGTTGCTCAATTTTAGGATCGAAGAGTTTGCACGCGAATCGGGCGATTTTGTGTTGAAAAGCAAGTTGTTGATCGTGAATATCTTTTGACACCAATTAAGACGACGTATTGCATTTGAAAGCTCATTTGACAATCGCTTATTTTCAACTGTTAAAGACTCAACTGGTGCACATTATCAAGTCCAACATTTACCACGTAATCAAAAGATCGCCAGAGATATAATCAAATGCATATGGCAAAGAATTCAATAACACAAGATTATGGACATCGACAGATAACAATTTCCAAGAGTCGATCAACATCTTTTCTCAACATTTTCTTTTTACGCTTAGTATTAGAAATAGATGTTTCTGAAACGACCTTCATCAATCCAAGTTCCTTATGAAAGTCTCTTTCCCAAGACAATGCACAACTTTTCAAATTTTTAACATTTGGTAAAAGATTTTTCGGAAAAATGTCTCTTTGTTCTCGCGCCAGAGGCGATTGAAAATGTTGAACTTTGGTTTCGTAATGATATTCTATCTCATGTTGTAAAGTTTTGAGGTCACCATGAAAAGGTCAAAATATCTCGAGAATTTTGCGATTTTGTGTTTTGAATTTACTTCACCGATGGAAGGTAAAGGACCATAAGTTTGTGCATAACTGTTTGGGATTAACATTAGAAGCCTCGACGTTTTATGATAATCCTTGGTGTGTTAGAAGAATTCGTTGGTGTGACGAAAGTGACCGCTTTGGAATAGTTAAAAGGTTTGTTGTAAACAACATTTTCTAACTTTGATCGACTCGCCTTCGCATCTAATTCCTCTTGACGATGATATTCAACAACATTCATAATGAATTATCAATTTTATATACCTGACCGAAACTTCAGGATTTAGTTTGAATGCTTTGGTTGAAAGCTTAGGTTTGTAATCAACGAGATTCGGTCCATATCCATTTGGATTGGGTTTTAAAGTAAACTTTTCAATAGCTGTGACCGACTCGCCATGTTTGTAAACAACAGCTTTAAACTCTTTAAGTTTGTTTTGCAAGCCGATGATTTCTTTAAGATGATCATCTATTCGTTTCGTTGAATGCTTTTTGTATGCAGAGAACTGCTTTTGACAAGTTAACAACTCAAATTTTAGCTTTTTGATTTTCTAAGGTGAGAGCGTTAATTTGTTTTTTATGTTCATGTTTCAGTTGTTCTATTTCGGACAACAAAGCATTCTTCGGCTAGATCACGATCTGCCTCTAAATATTGTTCGCTTTGATGAGATTTGGCAAAGGCCGCTTCAAAACCTTTTTCACGCGTTTTCTTGAGTTTTGATAAAGTTGAGTTGCTTTTGTAAACATTCAAAATCCTTGGTTAACAGTGCATTTTTGCTTTTCAAGTCCTGATTAATTGCACGACATTCTTCCACTATGGTTTGTTGGTGTTGTATTAAACGAGCAAAATCTGGATGAGGCAAAAGTTCGGCGTGTTCAACGTGAGTCACAACATGATCATTACTTAGATCCTCAAGTATAACCACGGAGTCAATTTGATTATCAAGGGAAACCATAAGGTCATCTTGATCATCAAATATAACTACGGGGTCTATTTGAAAATCGTCGGAATGAGATGTGGACGACTCATTTTGAACATTCCGAGCCTTGCCGGATGCAGATGTTGGCGGAGATATTAGATCAGAGATAAATATGGTTTGTTTGGGTACCTGAGACAAGCCATCGTCATACATCGGGCCTGGTCACTCATGTGTAACTCAAGCATATTAGCCATCAACATAACAGCTGCATTGGCCTGCAAGTCCTCCATATCATCATCCGAGTCAGCATTTGCCATAAAGCTCGTTCTTTGTCTCGTGAGAGTTCCACCGACCTTCATCCTTAAGAGCCAAGAGAAGAGCCTCTTTGTGATAAGCACGCCTTTGTCCTCGGCTTTGGGCATGCATTAGCCAAGTGTCCCTTCTCATTGCAGTTGTAGCATCGAAGACCATTCAACCCATTCGAGCATTTCCTGTTCCACCACTTGAGCTCTATTGTTATTCCTTCCCACAAAGATTAAACCCTTGACCACCGCCCATCCGACGACCATAACCACGATTCGAACTTCAACTCGCCCATTGTTCACAACAAATTTTGATTCCTTGTGTTAAATGAGGAACGAATACGGTTGTTGGATTTGTTGGTATAACGGCTAAAGGCATTAGCAATCATAGCAAATCCTTGTTGCAATGCTTCAAACGGATCAGATTCCTCATTAGCATCACTGACAAGTGCTTGAGCATTGTTGTTGTTGTATGGAACCAATTGATTTTGTTGAGATTGAGGTTCTGAAGGATCATATGGTGTGATTGTAGCCGTTGGTTGAGTTGCTGGTTGAGGAGAATAACTGTTTTGAGCATACAAGGCAAGTTGTTGATTTTCCGGATGTGAAGGTGAAGCAATTTGAGCACGGAGAATCCTTTCCCTATCAACTTCCTTTTCATGAGGCTTCAAGTAATCGTACAACAATCCGTATGTAGAATGATGCATGTTCTTCGCTTGAGGGAGAAAAATGACATACTTCTCCCATTCAGGACCAAGACTACTCAGAAACTTAGTATTAACTGCAATTCTTGGCATGATGATGTTGTTTTTATCCAAATCATTTATGATATTTGAGAATCGATGATGATAAGACTCAAGTGTCTCTCCAGGTTCAATCATGAAGTGTTCATAAGCCAAGTAAATTTTGGATTCCATATCCTCCCGATTGAGTGCAGATCCTACCATAAGAAGATGAATATGTTCCCACATTTCCTTTGCAATCTTTTGAGCATCAACACTTCGAAGAATTGGGTTAGGTAATCCTAAAAGGATATATTTCATTGCAAGCTCATCAGCTTCATAGTGTAGAAGTTCTTCGCATTCGTGCCGGCAACCGTAGCAATGTTGGATTGTTCATCTTTTGGTGGATTAGCATTTGATCGCCGAACGATGACAGTAGGCATCACAAATGGACCTTCCAAGATAACCTTCTTTAAGAACTTTCCATGTGGCTTCTTCAGATCACAAAACCTAAAGAACCTTATCACCCATTGATCGTAGTTACCTGGAGTGAGCATTGAAGGTCTATCAAGTGATCCAGCCTCATGAATTGATTGTTGGCTGCTTAAATCTTCACACATCTTTGCAAACCAAGTGGGTTCCTTCATAGTGTTCCTTGATGGATGTTGATTGAATTCGTTTGTGTAGGGTTGAACTTGAATGGTGGTGGTTGAACCATTTGAGGTTTTAGAATTGCAGCAAGTTGTGGAGTATGTTGTTGATTAAATTGTTGTTGATAAATTGCTTGTTGTTGATTCCATTGTTGATGTTGTGGACTTAGTTGTTGACGTTGAGAATAATTGTAAGGAAAATAGTTAGAGTATGGTGGTTGTGACATGTTGAAAACTTGTGTTGGTAAAAATGGATCTTTGTAGTCGAATGAACCTTTGTTGATGAAGTGTCCTTAGGCGTAGAAATCACAAGAAACAAAGTAGGACTTATGCATAAAAACACCAAAGTTACGCGTAACAATGAGAGTTACGCGTAGTTTTAGCTTACGCTTAAGTAGGGAAAAGACACTAAAGTTAAGCGTAGACACAAAGTTAGGCGTAGAAACTTATGCGTAGGATTACCTTATGCGTAAGACAAGGCTTAGGCGTAAGATTAATCTTATGCGTAGGATTTCTACGCCTAAGCTTTATGCTTATGCGTAAGTTTAGGGTTTTGCCCAAATGATCTTTTACACTATCACAAAGGCAAAAGATATCCAAAGTCGACGTTTTTCGTGGATTATCCAAGCAAGAAACTACGGAGTAAACCACTAAAATGAAGATCAAACCAAGGAAAAAGTTACGCGTAATATTAGGGTTTTGTTACGCGTAGCTTTACTCGTAAAAGTGATTTTGCCCAAATATGTTTCTAAACCGATTTTGTGATGAGATAGCTTCAATATCAACAAAATAACATAAAAGTATGAAACTTGATGAACCAAAACGTCTAAAACGGTTATGCGTAGACAGAAACCCTCGTTAAAAACCAAGCTCAAAACGCTTATCCACGCTAAAGTTTGAAACTTTACGCCAAAAACAGTTATTTTAACACCTTAAAACATTGAAAGTACAAGAATCTTGGATTCAAACGTGTAAAATTGTGTTTTTAAGTTTAACCAAAGTATCAAACCACACACGTATGTTCTACGCGTAAGACCAAAACCCACTTCAAGAAACAATACGTTCACCCAACTAGTAGGCGATTGATACCACTGTTAGGTCACTAGATTTACAACACAAGCTTAATAGAAAGAGATAAAGGCGATTGAACAACTCACACAAACACTATGCGTATAAAACTAAAGAAAGGTTAGGCATAGCAATAGTGTGAAAGAGTAAATTGAACAACCAACCCTCAAGTGAGGGTTATACAAGAGTATTTATAGGAGGGAAGCTAGGGCAACACTCCTAGTTCTCATCCTTTTGCTTATTGGGCTAGGCCTAGGCTTATGGGCCTTCTACATAAGCCTAAGGCTAATAACAAACATAAAGGCCATAATTAAGCTAACTATTACATGTGAATCACTAACACTTAATTAAGGTTTAGGAGTGATTCCAACATTATTAAACAAATTTTTTGTATGTAGTAAATCAAAAGTGAGTTAGCTGTTTTATTGTTTTGATTTGAATTAAATCACATGTGATTTGCAATAGGTTATTCTAAAACATACAAAGGAGTTAAAAAAGATTTGATTCAGAATCACATGAGAACTTTTTTTTAAATCACATGTGATTTATATTCAAAATCAATTGTTTTAGTGTTTTGTTTTGAATGTAGACAAAACAAAAAGAGTCTAATAAACATGTAATTTGTTATAAATCACATGAGATTCACATGTAAATCACATGTGATTTACATATGATTAAGGAAAACAGTAAATAAAATGTTTATTAAAAAATGTGTATTAAATCACATGTGATTCCTAGTATATTACATGTGATTCCTAGTAATTATGTTTTTGATATGCAGATTCTATGAGATCACTAAGACCAACCTTATATGAGCATACTAAAACACCGAATGGATCGATATATTGGGAGCCTCATGTAGAATGAATTTGTCTACCAGTTGAGGGAAGACATTATGATACTTTAGAGGAAGCTATAGAGATGTATAGTACTTATGCTGAAGTAGGAGGTTTTCAAATTAAAATGACAGGGCAACGATTTAACAAAAGCTGGAATGGTACAACATATACATCATGTGTAACAAAGAAGGTAATCCAAGACGTATTAATATTGACACTTTGGATCCTCAAAACAGTGACAAACAAAAGAGAAATACAACTCTGCATATAACAGGTTGTAAACCTCGTATAAGGTTAGAATTGGACCAAGTTTCTGGAAGATACAAGTTAATTCAGTTTATTGCTAAACACAACCATGTGTTAATACCAAAAGAGTACAAACATTTTACAAAAAAACAAAGAAGAATGACTCAAGAAGACAAAATGTTTATTGTCAAAGCGGCAACAAACAAGATTGGTGCAACACGGGCGCACAACTTTTTAACCAGTTTGAAAGGTGGGTATGAATACGTTCATGGGACATTTGATGATTTTAAGAATCACCAAAGGGATATAAATGCTTTCATAGGGGAAAGTGATGCAGAAATGCTTATAAACAAAATGGAAAATAGAAAGATGTATGTGCTGAACTTTATATTTCAATATAAGGTAGAAAACAGTGAGTTAATGGCAATGTTTTGGGCCGACGAAGTTGCAAAATGCAACTACAAAGAGTTTGGAGACATAGTATCTTTTGATGCAACCTTCAGGAGTAACAAGTAAGTATTTTTTTTATATGTTTTCATTTATAACAAAAATCACATGTGATTTTATTTAAAATCACATGTGATTTAGATGTATCACCTGTGATCATACTAGGAATCACATGTGATCATAATAGGAATCACATGTCACACCCCGCCAGAGGCGGAAACGCGAGATGCAACATAATCAATATACATTGCAAAAGAGATATAGTACAATACCATATTTAAATTTAAGGAAATAATAAAATGTTACAATATTTTTCAAGCCAACTTTGGCAATAAATCTTAAAGCTTGGTTTCCAAAAGACATCTTCTTATACTTAATGACCAAAGACGACAGGTGAAGACTCCTTTATGCAAAAGACTTCATAAATCATGCTTATTGACGATCACCTGAAATGCATGAGAAAAGGGGTCAACTATGAAAATAGTTGGTGAGTACACAAGTTTGATGTATTACAAAAAGCCATTTTAATAAAAGTCCTTTTACATATTATAAAATCAAATTTTAAGAAAGTCTTTAAATAGTACGAAAATATTTTTGAGTATGTCTGCCTTGCAAATGTCTTGTCAACTCACCATGTTACAAGTCCCGCCCATACAAGACTTGTAACATATAAGTTCACATACATTTCCATATTCTAGTAAGTCTAGTAGTCAATGCACATATGGTCATAATAAGTCACAATGCAAGCGTCTCTAATATATAATAGATCACGACTGCTCCGAACAAGGGAGACTTTGCGTTGCTCCTGTCGACAAAGGAGACTTGGTATTGCTCCAATGGAGACTTAGTGTTGCTCAGAGGGAGATTTAGTGTTGCTCAGGGAGACTTTAGCACGTACGAATAGCATAACAACTATATATATAATCAACATAAGACTGCTCCGAACATGGGAGACTTTAAGACTTAGTGCGTACGGGAAATTATAGTTCTAGGCATACTAAAGGGATCAAGAACAGCTCATAAGTTCATAATGAGTCTAAGGGTTCAAAATATATTAAATAGTCTAAATCAAGTCAAAATAGAGTTCAATATAAGTCAAGGGGTTCAAATATATTAAAGGTTCAATTCAGATAAAAACAATTTAAGTTATTCATCCACTTTTGTGTTGAAAAGTGATGGGAATGAAGTAGGTAGTATACACTATACACTTATATACTAGTATTTTTAGAAAGTCTTGCATCCACTTTTGTATCTAATAGCACTAAGTTATTCTAAATGGTGTAAAGACTTCTCTTGAGCCTTGCTTTTGCCGTGAATCCCAGCTCCAAGAAAGTCAAAAGAATATATTGAAAGACCAAGCATTCACATGTTAGCATAGCTATTAGTTTTTATACCAAATTTGTGCATGTATAGGAAAAATTATGTTGCAATAACCAAAAGTAGAATAAATGGGGGATGGCAATTAATAGAGGATAGGACAAAATGCAGATTATTATTATTTTTTTGTATTTTTAACAATTATATAAGTACATGCATGTATTTTATAGATTAAACAAGGTGGTGGTGTTTACGGGTATGCATAAATGTCTTAAATACGTAATAATTGTGTTTTAAGTAAAACTTCAAAAATAAAAAATGTAAATTTATAAAATGTGACTAAAATAGTCATATGACATATAATTTATATAAACTCGACTTTGTATAATGCCGGTTGACATTTAAAGTTGTTTTCCAAATTACGCGATTTAAAAAAAAAAGTCATACGTAGAACATACTCGTGTAAACTTCAAAATAATTAATTTGAGTTTAGTAATAAACATTGACTAGGAAAATTTCGGTTTGTTATAGTCTACCATCCTTAAAAAGAATCTCGTCCTCGAGATTCAGTCCGTCTACCCTACAGGCGTACGCTCTCATGGTTCGAACTTTTTCATTCCCGAGCTTTGCCCTCAAAAGACTCTTAGTCGGTGAATTCCCACAACTTGTCGACCTGACCGGTCATGTGTTTAAGTTGTGTAGGTTGGGTAACACCTTGAGTCTAACTTGATTTTCGCAACTCATCAAACAAGAACTGTCACTAGATCAAGCTAGGAAACAAGTTGTCAGAAAGAGATGGTTTCTCATCTTTGTAAGAGACCTTTTGAAAGGTCGGCTCGAGTTTGAAATTGTTTAAACCAATCAATTCAACAAATAGTGGCGGTTCAGATTAGTGAGAAGGCTAAAGGTCTAACTAAGGCTCATGACGTCGAGATTGCCACATGACAAAAACGAGCCTAATGCTAAAGGTACATGTCTGACTACAGGGTTCAATGCACATCATGGAGTCAATTCAAAGTACTTAAGTTCAAGCTCATACATTATCCTAAAGGCAAAAGTCTTGGCACACAGAATGCCTAGCAGTATAGTCATAAATGCAGAAAACACATAAGACAAATGCACGCACATAGACCAATGCATTCTCAGGTGACCTAGACTATGACTCCTACCAAACATGATCTAAGGTAACTACCCCAATCATCCCATGATTCCTCCTGAATTATGCATAGTTGATCAGGCTATGCATAATTTAGGAACAACGATGGAATGCTCGGACTAATCGACTCGTATCATGTTTGGGGTTTTTATAAAACTTTAGTCTGGTTATAGTTGAGGTTTTTATTTTATAAAAATAGGCATTCTCTATAACCTTCGGCTCTGATACCAATCTGTCACACCCCGTAAGTACAATATGCAAAATTGGCTTGAAAATAAAAAGTGAGACAGATACTCACATAGATCCAGTTTAGTTGCGAAAACCAAACCAAACTTATTTATTTCCAAATTTAATCTAATCCATATTATCACCCAAACACTTTATTTTCATTTCTGAATTGCTTGCTTGAACACATTTCATTAAAGTTGATTTTGTTGACTATTTAACAAAGTTGTTTGAAATCTGATTTAAGTTTGCAAAAAGCTAAAGTAAGCTTAAATAAGCTTATTTGATTTCAGTATAAGCTTATGAGAAGCTTACTTTAGCTTTTTGCAAACTTATAAATCAGTTTCAAACAACTTTGTTAAATAGTCAACAAAAGTCAACTGTTTGGTGAAATTGTGGTTCAAGCAGTTTGGAAATGAAAATGGGTGTTGCAGTGGTGATAATGGGTTGGATTAGGTTAAATTAGAATAGGTTTGGTTTGGTTTTAAGCCTGCAATCAGCTGAGCACTTGTGAGTGTTTCATGTTATTTTCAGTTTTTGCATATTGTACTTGTTTGAGTATCTGTGGTCACCACTAGTGTAGACTTGTTTATATAGTTGTATCTAGGTCATGTTAATTCAGTTTGATCTTTGGAACAAGTTGGTTTGGTGTTTAGTTCATTTTAATCACAAATCAGTTGGTATTAAGGGTGTTTGGATCTGCTGCTTTAACTAACTTTGAGGTTTGTTTAGTAGGAGATTTCTGTTGCTTAGGTCTTATGCAGTTGTAATAGAGTCATTGTGGTCAGTCTTTTGCATATTCATAAGCTCAAAGTCAAATTTCACTTAAACCTGTCTTTAACTCTTAACTGTTAGGATTTTGGGTACAAATTTCATATAAGTGATTCATGAGTAGGTTATCTAGCTTAATCTAGTTTCATTATAGCTTAATACATCATAGTTAATCAGTGGTTTAAGTTTTAAACTCATATAAGTCAACAATTCAGTTCTTTATCAAAAGTCAAAATTGCAAAGCCGGCCATGGCCAACTAGAGTGAATTTTCTTGGACTCATCTTTGGGCCAATTTCAGTGATTCTTGTTGTTTTAAAATATTCCCTTGGTCTATTTTCTCATGTCCATTTTAGTATATTTTTGCAATTTTTTCTATAAGCTCAAAAGGGCTTGTGATCAATGGCTTAAATCCCCTGTGCAGGGCACTAAGCCTGCACAGGGATTATGCAGATCTTGCTAGCCTTGCATAGAGCTCATCTTAGATCACTAGGGTCTGATTTTTGGTTTACATGTTCTTAGCCAGGTTATCTTGAGGTTCCAATAATTGCTTTCTAGTTTCCAGCTTATTTGAGTACTTATTGATAGGCTGCAAGTTGCCTACCCAAATCTTTTTTTAGCTTATTAGTTCAAAACACCAAATGGAAAGTAATTTGCTATTCCAGTGGTTAGGCTTGTTGTAATCTGTTGCATTTTGGTTCTTTAAGCTTATTTAAGCTTCTTTTTTAGTTGGGTGCTTATTGGTAGCCATTTGCTTATTCTAGTGCTTATTTCACAAGCACTTGCTACATCAGTTTCAAATTCCTCTAAACATCCCCATGTTTTTCCATTTTTCCTAGTTTCCTTATATTATTTTAGAGTTTTCCTGAAATTTTCAGATTTTTCTAAGTTGATTTGCTATTTTTCTTAATTTAAATTAGTTTTTAAGCATTTTTAATTAGCAATTAATATAAATAATTAAGAAAAGTTTCAAACAAATAATTTTTCATTTTTCTTAAGTTTAGATAAATATAAAAAGCCAAAAAAATATTTTTCTAGATTTTTCTTAGTTAAATTTGTATTTTTAAATAATTTAATTAGTTTTTAATAGTTTTTAATTCATAAAAAATAGAATAATAATCAGAAAATTACAAAAATAGTTTTGAAAATTCTATTTTGATATTTTAGATTTTCCTAAGTCTTAATTTTATTTTTCTAGCTTTATTTCCTAATTTCTTGTATTTTAGGTAATTATTTAATAGTTAAAAATAGTTTTTAATTAATAATAATTAGATAATTAGTTATAAAAATAATTTTCTTTTTCTATAAAATTTCTTTTATCATTAGGTTTGTAAAAATGTCATTTTCATATTTTTAGGACTTTTATTTCTTAGATCTCACTTTTTATTTTGTACGTTTACGTAGTTTTATTTAAACGTAAGTTTTAAGTTTTAAACGTTCATCATTTTAAATATAGTGATAGCGTTTATTTAATATTTTTTATCTTTTTAAATTTCTTCTTAATTTGTATTTAAGTCGCTTTAATTTATAAACTTTTTCAGTAGTGTAATTATCCATCCTAATCCTTTCCGATCACTATCCTTAGTGATCATTCTATCGTCTGATCAAGTGTTTACACACCATTGAGTCTCCGTGGGACATAACGACCCGGGAATTCACTATATTCTCCTGATCTTCATTGCATTTGTTTTCGAGTGTTTTAAGCTTTTACGGTTAGCCATTCACAAGTGCCTAGCTTGTGTGAGGTAGCTTGACGGTTCGGGACGGATCAAATTTTGGCGCCGCCAGAGGCGGAAACGCGAGGTGCAACATAATCAATATACATCGCAAAAGAGATATAGTACAATACCATATTTAAATTTAAGGAAATAATAAAATGTTACAATATTTTTCAAGCCAACTTTGGCAATAAATCTTAAAGCTTGGTTTCCGAAAGATATCTTCTTATACTTAATGACCAAAGACGACACGTGAAGACTCCTTTATGCAAAAGACTTCATAAATCATGCTTATTGACGATCACCTGAAATGCATGAGAAAAGGGGTCAACTATGAAAATAGTTGGTGAGTACACAGGTTTATGTAATACAAAAATCCATTTTAATAAAAATCCTTTTACATATTATAAAATCAAATTTTAAGAAAGTCTTTAAATAGTACGAAAATATTTTTGAGTATGTCTGCCTTGCAAATATCTTGTCAACTCACCATGTTACAAGTCCCGCCCATACAAGACTTGTAACATATAAGTTCACATACATTTTCATATTCTAGTAAGTCTAGTAGTCAATGCACATATGGTCATAATAAGTCACAATGCAAGCGCCTAAAATATATAATAGATCACGACTGCTCCGAACGAGGGAGACTTTGCGTTGTCTCTGGCTGACAAAGGAGACTTGGTATTGCTCCAATGGAGACTTAGTGTTGCTCAGAGGGAGATTTAGTGTTGCTCAGAGAGACTTTAGTACGTACGAATAGCATAACAACTATATATATATTCAACATAAGACTGCTCCGAACATGGGAGACTTTAAGACCTTAGTAAATGGAAATTATAGTTCTAGGCATACTAAAGGGATTAAGAACAGCTCATAAGTTCATAATGAGTCTAAGGGTTCAAAATATATTAAATAGTCTAAATCAAGTCAAAATAGAGTTCAATATAAGTCAAGGGGTTCAAATATATTAAAGGTTCAATTCAGATAAAAACAATTTAAGTTTATGTTCATGCATTTCACCCCAAATAAGTAAAGCGGCAAAGAAAAAGGGGTTGTGAATACTCACCTTAAGCAATCGATATCCTAATATGACAAACTATTCTGATGCATCCTAACCATGTAACCTACCTATATGTCGACTCGTGAAATATGGTATGAAATAAATGCGTATGAGTTCTAGAATGTGAAATGGCTCTTATACACTTGCAATGAGGTTTTACGACTCCAAATATGGTAGAACGCAACTTTTAACGTTAAAAATTAAGTTTTATAAAAAGTACACAAACCCATTTTTGCTCAACTTTAGGGAGTCATAACTTCTTTGTTTCCTATCGGTTTGGCTTGTTTCAAATTTCTATGTCGAGTATGCCACGAGGGCTGTAATAAGTTCAACTGATTCTCATCGCTGTTCTAAGTTTAAGTGCTTAAAAAAAAAGGCCCGAACATAGGCCGACGCAACAACTCTAAATAGTCTACCGGTAAAATATATATGTTTTTGTAACTTTAAAAGTCCGCAACTCATTCATTTTAAGTCGGTTTTTGCTCGTTCAACTTCCTAAACTTAGCTAATAATGTCTAGTTTTCAAATATGTAAGCCTAATATTTTTCCCATGTTCCAATAAGTCCAGTTTATTCATTTTATGGTCGGATGTCAAGGCTGTTAGAAAACAGAAAATTTTACTCGACTTGTTTTGGCCCTATCTCATTCATTATTTATCATCACGGCTCCATCCAACTACCTAGATCTAATTCAAGGTGTCCCCTAACACTTTCATGTTTACCATTTTTGCTCATTAGGTTTGGAAGTGGGTTGTTTTTATAAGATGAAATCAGTACTCAGAAAACAGGTGCAACAGCAGGTCAATAATTCGTATCACTTATTAAAAATAGTAAATCATTATATAAAATTATGAAAATTTTAGTGAGACATCCTATGTAAAACCCTAAAAATCTCAAACGCGTAAATGACAATTTTACCCTTCGACTTAATAATTATGTAAACTCGAAAAACACGTCAACATCATTTAACATTATATCTTATAAATAACTTATACAAATAAATTAAAGTATTTAACTTATGTTACTAAGTAAATGTACACAAATAAAATAAACTCTAAGTTACCAAACATGTTACAATTTGTACACAATTAACTTGGACTACAAAGGAGACTACATTCATAATGAAATGATAAGATTGGAAAGTCAAAAATTTGGTCCTTCCCCCCCCCCCTTGATGGCCGGGCACTATTCACTCCCCCATTATTATCCATATCAATTTCATTTATCTCATTTACACATATCTTTCATTTCAAAAACACACCAAGAAAACCCTAGGTCTCTCTCATTAAAAGTGGCGGCACCTTATTATTTTTCTTCATTTCCATCCGAAAATCAAACAAAGAAAGGTGTTCCTAGGAGGCTTGTGATCGTGTGTGATCGATTGGTGGGCGTTGTGATCGTGTTTGGTTCGAATTAAAGCTTGGACGTGGGTATTGGTTTTGATCGTGGTGGTTTATCTCTTGTTTCCTTGTCACGTACACGCTACTAGGGTAACGTATCATCATCTCACGTCTTCTCTCTTGTGTTTTCTTATTCAATTCGTGTCTATGGAGTCCTCCTTAGGGCTTGTTATACGAAAATGAAACACATGAAATAATGATTATGTTTGTCACATGAAATGATAAAATGGATTACATAAAATCATGATTCTAAACCTATGTGATTTGAATGATATGTAGCATGTAAATCTTAATACAAATCTGATTTTTGGTCTCTCATTATGTCGACATATATGGATTACATTAAAGGGTTAATTGAGCTTGTGAAACTATAATGCATATGCATGTGATAAATGGAATCGATAACTAATGATTTACGAAAGTGTGTTTTGATTTGTATATGGGGGCTTAGATAATATGTTTTTGGTGAGGATGTCATGTACCAATATGGGTATTGGTTAATGTGTTGTGTAGTCTATGATAATCGAGTCTACATGTGTTAAAACCTATACGTTAATTATAATCAAAAACTAGGGTTTTGTAATTGATGATTTAATAAAGATAAGGGGTTAATTTATAAATTATGAAACTTGATGGATTAACTTGTTAATATGTTAACTAAATGGATTAAATGAGTAAAATGAGTAAACTTGCTATATTTACACTTTTAACCCTATACTTTACAATATTGACATTTTAAACCCTAAACTTTTATAACTTGTCATAAATGATCCTTAAATTATAATAAAACTCATTTTCACTATTTAACTTAAGATAAGTAACTGAACCTGCTAACTATGGAAACTTGCTAATTATGGAAAGTTACTAAAAATAGAAAGTTACCTAAAATAGAAAGTACTTAAAATGGAAAGATTACTAAAAGTGGAAACTTGCTAAAAATGGAAAGCCGCCTAAAGAAAGTAACTGATTCTTATAGAACGTTATCTAATTCATATAGGTTCCGGCCACGGTTTGATCTCGCTTTTGATTTTACTTTGTTGTGATTTGCTCGAATAAGTACAAATATTCTATCCCTTTTCAAGTAGGGTTTCTCATGATTCGCATTTCATCTTCGATATTCGTTTGAACTGTTATGCTTTACTCTAAGCCTCCTTATTAGGGCTTCCCTATGACTTTGCTATGCTCCATTTGATATGAACCTTTGATATGAACTATGATATGAACTTTGATATGAACCCTTATGATATGATATGATATGATTATGCTTTGACCCGTTAGTTTGATACCCGAGCCAAATATGTGTTCCTAGTCATGAAGGTAACATGACCATGTCATTGATGCACCAATGGCATGACTCCAGGTGCACGCAGTGATGTTGTACACCGTTCCCATTATGATATGATATGATATGTATATGATTTGGCCATTATGTTTCGGGCTTATGGATGCATCCTAGATATGATATGTTTCGAGGGATTTGACTGCTTTGGAGATGTATATGGTGAATGATGTCGGGCAATCCGCTCTTCACATTTCCGGAGTTGATCACTCCATTACTTGAGGTCTCCCTCCATTATATATTTGGTATTCCGAGGTCACCAATACACCGATATGATATGATATGATATGTGTTTGATATGATATGGGCTCATGGTAGATGACCGACCTTCTATTTCTTATTATCCTTTGATATACCTTATGATATTTCCCATTGCACCTTATGATTATGATATCCTCATTACTTACCCTTCGATTTTTCGTTTTGTTATATATATCGCTCACCTGCTTTTAAGCTCACCGATTTTCTTTCCATGCGGCAGTAATTAAGCTAGAAGTTGGGATCTTAGCTATGGGTTTGAGTGATGAGCGATTATGTGGATCTATGGCTCTAGTCATCTTAGTTCTGCTTGATTATGTTGGCATTATTTTAGACTCGGATTATGCTTATTTAAGTCTTGGATTTATTTCTTCTCCTTTTGATGAACTTATGTAACGTTTAAGCCGTGTTGGCTGGATTTCCTTTGGTTATTTATTTAAGACTTCGGCCGCTTTATTATGTTCATTATGTATGCTTTGATATGACACCATTTTATAATACTTCTACCCTTATCGGGTTGGGGTGTTACAATTATGGTATCGAGCCTGTGTTTCACGAACTTGTAGTCGACTCGTGACATATGGACCCTAAGCTGTTAATCCAGAGCTTAAGATTTGATTTGTGAGGTTTGGGTAGATTCTAGGTTCATTTTCATCATTTCCGTTCATGATCTCCATCTTACTTCCTAACCTTTACTAATCGCTTAATGAACTCTTCGATGGTGACTACTCGGAAGGAATGGCGACGATAACGGGATGGTAATCCTAACTTAAGTTGATTGCGCTACGCTTCGCCTCTCTCAAGCACGCTCGAGATCGCGCTACCATCACTAATAACGTCCAAATGGCTTAGCTCCTCCGGGCGTAAATGATGGGGGGGTGCCAACCCACCTACACCTATTCATGTTTGGATCGAACGCTTCAACAAACTTAAGCCAATCCCTTCTACAGCCTTCACCTAATGAGGCTGAGGACCGGATTACGCACATGGAGAAGCTATTCAATGGTGCCGGGTTGTGGTGACGAGGTGAAAACCGGACTAGCGACTTCAAACTCGAGGGTGATGCCCTTAACCGGTGGAAGGCCTATCTCTTGTCCAGGAAGAGAACTGATACTTGTGTTTGGAATACTTTTAGGGATATCTTCTACAAACAAGATTTTCCCCTGATTAGAACGCAATGATATGAAAGAGAGTACAACGCTTTACATCACCGATAGGGAAACTTCCCATGATTACATGCAACGTTTTATGAGGTTGGTTGGGTTTGTAGGTGAGATTGCCGAGATGCACGTCGTCGCTCCTAAGTACAAATGGGGGTTGAAGAAATGGGTGTTGGACAGGTGATTAATAACGAAAGTAACCGAGGTAGTCGCGTAGCCGGATGCCGCCCCAACATTGAGTTGCTACATGAGGAATGCTTCAACAAGAGGAACAGGACGGTGATCGTATTTATCATCTGGGTCGACAGACCGTACTCGGGAGTTCGTGGGTGGTTACGACCGTGGGACGCCGTGACACATGGGCAGTGGTTCACGAGGTATGACAGACGAAACGACCGCCGTGGTCGTGATGGTGGGGGTCACGAGTTCGATCAACCTTATCGTGGTGGTCACAGGACCGTTCTTACTCGCTCTTCATATCATGAAGCCACCGAGATTTTGCCTCCTCCTCCACTTTGCAACACTTGTGGAAAGCCTCACCCAGGCGTTTGCTTCAAGGCCACAGGTGGATGCTATGCATGTGGGTCTACTACTCATAGGGTGAAGGGTGACTCAAGGGAAACTCGACTACCTGTGAAACACGGCCAAACCACCCTCACCAAGGGTCCGTGTGTATTCTGTTACTCAGACCAAGCTGCGAACTCTTTAGGTACCATTACCTAAGATTCTTTATATTGGTGATATTATTGCCTTTACTTTATCGACACCTAGGTGCTACACATTCTATGATATCTACTTCGCTACTAAAGAAATTATTTAGACACACCTGTTACATCTCTACCCCTATGAAAACCTGTGTGCTTATTGACCGTGAATACTTGGATTGTCCCCTACGCTTTTCGATGATGGTATTCGCTCGCTAATCTTCTTCCTTTGGATATGTTTGATTTTGATATTATTTGGGTATGGATTGGTTGGCCGCATAGGCTACCATGACCGTTATGCTCGAAATGTTATCTTTGGTAATATTCACCAACCTCGACGCTATCATGGTGCTCAACCGCCAAGTCACTAAGATTATCTCGCTATGAAAGCTCGCACTCTTATTTCGCATGGTTTCCTTGGTTTTCTGGCATCCATTAAGGATACTTGAAGTTCCTACCATCGAAAGTCTTTCCGCATCGGAATTTTATGATGTTTTTCCCGATGAACTTCCCGTATTCCTCCGCTAGAGAAGTTGAATTTGGCATCGATTTGATTCCCTGGTGCTAAACCTATATCTAAAGCTCCTACCGTATGGCACCAATCGAAGAGTTGATCAAGGAACATTTGCAAGAACTGCTGGAGAACGGCTTTGTTAGGCCTAGTGTTTCACCTTGGGGCGACTGTGTTATTTGTTGAAGAAAGATGGGAGTATGAGGTTGTGTATTGATTACCGCGAGCTGAACCGTATCACTATCCGTAACCGTATCCTCTTCGCCGCATCGGCGACTTGTTTGATCGGCTGCAAGGTGCAAATTTTTTCTAAGATTGACCGAGGTCCGGTTATCATCAATTACGTGAAGGAGCAAGATGTTTCTAAGACCGCTGCCCGCACTCGTTATGGCCATTATGAGTTCCCGGTTATGCCTTTTGGTTTGACTCACGCGCCGCAGTTTTCATGGACCTTATGAATCGTGGTTTTCCACGAGTATCTCGATAAATTTGTAATCGCTTTCATCGATGACATCCTCGTATTCTAAGAGTGAGGTCGAGCACGAGCAACACCTTCGTATTGTATTGGAGATTCTTCGACAGCAGAAGTTGTATGCAAAATTCTCTAAGTGTGAATTCCGGCCGAGTCAAGTTGCTCTTGGTCACGTTGTGTCGGCCGATGGTATTAAGATGGACACATCTAAGGTTGAGGCTATCACAAAATGGCGAGACCTACCTCTTTAATGACCCGGAGATTAGAAGTTACAGGGCTTGGTTATTACCGTCGTTTTGGTACGAGGTTTTCTCTCGATTGGCGTTACCTTTGGCCTTAATTATTAGGAAAGGAGAAAGTTTGAGATGACGGATGAGCGTGAAACAGTTTTGAGGAGTTGAAGCGGAGATTGGTTGCTGCGCCCTATTTTGACACTTCCATCGGGTTCCGGAGGTTTTCGATTCTGGCCGAAGGTTTGGGTTGTGTATTGATGCGGATGGTAGGTGATTTACTTACATGCTTGAAATTGAAATCATATGAAGAAAATTATCCGCATGATTTAGAGTTAGTCGCGGTGGTTTTGCCTTGAAGATTTGGAGGCATTATTTGTATAGTGAATCGTTGTGATATCTTTATACGACCATAAAAGTTTAAAGTATATATTCACACAAAAGGAGCTCATATAGAACAACTGAGGCGGTTAGAACTTCTTAAGGATTATGACACGGTAACATCCAAGGTTATCATCCGGTAAGGCTAATGTAGTTGCCGATGCTACTGAAATGAAAGTCGGGTATGATTGCTAGTTTAGAGATTGAACCCAAGGTTCTTCACGATCTTGAGCTTATGGAGGTGGAATTTTGTTTCCGGGGTTATGATGGTTATTGGGCTAGTTTGAAGGTAGAGTCCAACCTTATGTTACTGATTAAGGAAGCTCGAAGGATGATGGTGAGCTTTGGTCCGGGTTCAATATCGAGGCGGTAAGCGACCGGAGTTCGGTGTTGATGGTTTCAAGCTCGTGATGGTATGAGGGTCGACTTTGTGTTCCTAATGATCCCGCTGCGTGAAGTCGCTGATTCGAGGCTCATAGTTCCTTTCACTATCCATCCCGGTTTCTACCAAGATGTATTGGGATCTTAAGCAACATTTCTGGTGGAATGGTATGAAACAAGATGTGGCTTCGTTTGTGGCTAAGTGTATGACCCGCAGAGTTAAGATTGAGCATCAAAGGGCTAGTGGTTTGTTGCAGCCGTTAGATATTCCTACATGGAAGTGGGAAGAAATTTCCATGGATTTTTTCACGGGTTTGCCTCCTACTCGAAAAAGACATGATGCGACGGTGGTTGTTGATCGACTAACCAAATCCGCTCATTTCTTACCTATCCGGAAAGATTATCGTGTTAGTAGATTGGCGGAGATTTTTCGCCAAGAGATTATTAGATTGCATGGTACTCCTACCGCTATTGTTTCGATAGAGATCCGCCACGCTTCACGCCAGCTTTGGAAGAGTCCGCAGAAGCTTGGGGTGCAGCCTTAAGTTCAAGATCGCTTTTCACCTCAAACCGATGGTGATCGGTAGACCATTCGGACTCTTGAGGACATGTTGAGGGCTTGTGCATTGGAATGGATGGGAACCGGATGAGTATCTGCTTGGTGGAGTTTGCTTACAACAATAGTTGGCACGCTAGCATCAAGGGAGCACCGTATGAGTTGTTATATGGGAGGAAATGTAGAGCACCTATTTCCGGGATGAGGTAGGTGAACGTTTGATTGAAGGTCCATAACTCATCGAGATTACTAATGAGAAGGTGGCGATTGCTAGGGAAAGATTGAAGGAGGCTCGTTCACGGCAAAAGAGTTATGGCCGATAAGCATAGCGACTTGGAGTTTCGTGTTGGTGATCGTTTTTCAAAGTTTCACCGCCCGCGGTGTTAAGCGCTTTGGAATCAGTGGCAAGCTCACCTCGATTCATCGGACCTTCGAGATTCTCGATCGTGTTGGGGAGGTTTCCTACCGCCTAGCTCTACCTCCTCAGTTATCTCATGTTCATGATGTGTTCCATGTATCTCGGCAGGGGATACAACTATCATCCGCTACACGCGGGTTTCCTATCCTTTGGATCAAATTCAGCCGATATGTCCTTACCGGAAGAACCCGAAACTATTTTAGATCGACGAGATCGAGTCATGAGAAACAAAGTAATTCCGTTTGTTAAGATTCTTTGAAGAATCACCCGTGCTGAAGCTACCGGGAGACCGAGGAATCTATGCAAGCTAGTTATCCACATTTCTTTTCGTCATCTGGTATGTCTTCATTTATTGCTTCGTTTTCCTTTCAATTTTCGAGGATCTAAAATTTTCTTTTTAGAGGGGAAGAGTTGTAAAACCCTAAAATCTCAAACGCGTAAATGACACTTTTACCCTTCGACTTAATAATTATGTAAACTCGAAAAACACGTCAACATCATTTAACATTATATCTTATAAATAACTTATACAAATAAATTAAAGTATTTAACTTATGTTACTAAGTAAATGTACACAAATAAAATAAACTCTAAGTTACCAAACATGTTACAATATGTACACAATTAACTTGGACTACAAAGGAGACTACATTCATAATGAAATGATAAGATTGGAAAGTCAAAAATTTGGTCTCCCCTCCCCCTTGATGGCCGGCCACTATTCACTCCCCCATTATTATCCATATCAATTTCATTTATCTCATTTACACATATCTTTCATTTCAAAAACACACCAAGAAAACCCTAGGTCTCTTTCTTTCACAAAAGTGGCGGCACCTTATTATTTTTCTTCATTTCCATCCGAAAATCAAACAAAGAAAGGTGTTCCTAGGAGGCTTGTGATCGTGTGTGATCGATTGGTGGGCGTTGTGATCGTGTTTGGTTCGAATTAAAGCTTGGACGTGGGTATTGGTTTTGATCGTGGTGGTTTATCTCTTGTTTCCTTGTCACGTACACGCTACTAGGGTAACGTATCATCATCTCACGTCTTCTCTCTTGTGTTTTCTTATTCAATTCGTGGCTATGGAGTCCTCCTTAGGGCTTGTTATACGAAAATGAAACACATGAAATAATGATTATGTTTGTCACATGAAATGATAAAATGGATTACATAAAATCATGATTCTAAACCTATGTGATTTGAATGATATGTAGCATGTAAATCTTAATACAAATCTGATTTTTGGTCTCTCATTATGTCGACATATATGGATTACATTAAAGGGTTAATTGAGCTTGTGAAACTATACGTAAACGTATGTGATAAATGGAATTGATAACGAATGATTTACGAGTGTGTTTTGATTTGTATATGGGGCGTACATAATATGTTTTGGTGAGGATGTCACGTACCAATATGGGTATTGGTTAATGTGTTGTGTAGTCTATGATAATCGAGTCTACATGTGTTAAAACCTATACGTTAATTATAATCAAAAACTAGGGTTTTGTAATTGATGATTTAATAAAGATAAGGGGTTAATTTATAAATTATGAAACTTGATGGATTAACTTGTTAATATGTTAACTAAATGGATTAAATGAGTAAAATGAGTAAACTTGCTATATTTACACTTTTAACCCTATACTTTGCAATATTGACATTTTAAACCCTAAACTTTTATAACTTGTCATAAATGATCCTTAAATTATAATAACACTCATTTTCACTATTTAACTTAAGATAAGTAACTGAACCTGCTAACTATGGAAACTTGCTAATTATGGAAAGTTACTAAAAATAGAAAGTTACCTAAAATAGAAAGTACTTAAAATGGAAAGATTACTAAAAGTGGAAACCTGCTAAAAATGGAAAGCCGTCTTAAACGAGTAATCTGATTCTTATAGAACGTTATCTAATTCATATAGGTTCCCGCGACGCATTTGTTTGATCTGCTTTCTTGATTTTACTTCGTTGTGATTTGCTCGTAATAAGGTACAAATATTCTATCCCTTTTCAAGAGGGGTTTCTCATGATTGTATTTCATCTTCGATATTCGTTTGAACTGTTATGCTTTACTCTAAGCCTCCTTATTAGGGCTTCCCTATGACTTTGCTATGCTCCATTTGATATGAACCTTTGATATGAACTATGATATGAACTTTGATATGAACCCTTATGATATGATATGATATGATTATGCTTTGACCGGCCGCTTGATACCCGAGCCAAATATGTGTTCCTAGTCATGAAGGTAACATGACCATGTCATTGATGCACCAATGGCATGAATCCAGGTGTACACGCAGTGATGTTGTACACCTTCCCCATTATGATATGATATGATATGTATATGATTTGGCCATTATGTTCCTGGGGCATATGGATGCATCCTAGATATGATATGTCGGGGATTTGATCTGCTTGGAGATGTATATGGTGAATGATGTCGGGTGCAATCCACGCTTCACATTTCCGGAGTTGATCACTCCATTGTTACTCTGAGGTCTCCTCCATTATATTTGGTATTCCGAGGTCACCAATACACCGATATGATATGATATGTGTTTGATATGATATGGGCTCGTGGTAGATGACTGACCTTCTATTTCCTTTCTCTTATTATCCTTTGATATGCCTTATGATATTTCCCATTGCACCTTATGATTATGATATCCTCATTACTTACCCTTCATTATTCGCTTTGTTATATATATCCTGCTCACTGGGCTTTTAAGCTCACCGCATTTTCTTTCCATGCGGCAGGTAATTAAGCTAGAAGTTGGGATCTTAGCTATGGGTTTGAGTGATGAGCGGTTATGTGGATCTATGGCTCTAGTCATCTTAGTTCTACTTGATTATGTTGGCATTATTTTAGACTCGGATTATGCTTATTTAAGTCTTGGATTTATTTCTTCTCCTTTTGATGAACTTATGTAACGTTTAAGCCGTGTTGGCTGGATTTCCCTTTGGTTATTTATTTAAGACTTCCGCTGCTTTATTATGTTCATTATGTATGCTTTGATATGACACCATTTTATAATACTTCTACCCTTATCGGGTTGGGGTGTTACATCCTAACATACATATATAAGTGTGCCTAAACCAGATTTTCCTAAAAATTTGTGTAAGTATTTTATTTGTGTCCATCTTTGAGGCGTAAATTTGGGACAACAAAAGGAAATGTTTGGTTCAATGTTTTTAAGCAAAAACTCAACACCACAAGTGTATAATAGCTAAAACTAAACATGTGAAGGATGAAATATGTATATGAGATGTATAAAAAAAATAGGTGGAGTGAATGCTTACAAGAGGTGATGAAGTGAATGCAAAAGTGAACACGAGAACCCAAGAACTCAAGATACAAAACCAAGCTTCCCATTTACCCTTAAACACTTATCCTAAATGAGCAAAACACCAAGACTTGTCCTTGTTCATGGGTTTAATCGAATTATGAATAAAAACGGATAAATTATTAGATTATGCAATACTACTTATTAAATATAGGAAAAAGAATATATATGTATAGAACCGGTTCGACCCGGCGGTTCAACCGGTTGAACCGGTGACCCGGCGACTTAACCGGGTCGATAAAAAAACCGGTTTTTAAAACATTGGTATACACTTATATACTAGTATTTTTAGAAAGTCTTGCATCCACTTTTGTATCTAATAGCACTAAGTTATTTTAAATGGTGTAAAGACTTCTCTTGAGCCTTGCTTTGCCGTGAATCCCAGCTCCAAGAAAGTCAAAAGAATATATTGAAAGACCAAGCATTCACATGTTAGCATAGATATTAGTTTTTATACCAAATTTGTGCATGTATAGGAAAAATTATGTTGCAATAACCAAAAGTAGAAAAAATGGGGGATGGCAATTAATAGAGGATAAGACAAAATGCATATTATTATTATTATTATTATTATTATTATTTAACAATTATATAAGTACATGCATGTATTGTATAGATTAAACAAGGTGGTGGTGTTTACGGGTATGCATAAATGTCTTAAATACGTAATAATTGTGTTTTAAGTAAAACTTCAAAAATAAAAAATGTAAACCTATAAAATGTGACTAAAATAGTCATATGACATATAATTTATATAAACTCGACTTTGTATAATGCCGGTTGACATTTAAAGTTTTTTTCCAAATTACGCGATTTAAAAAAATAAAGTCATACGTAGAACATACTCGTGTAAACTTCAAAATAATTAATTTGAGTTTAGTAATAAACATTGACCAGAAAATTATGGGTTGTTATATCACATGTGATTTACTTGACATACAGATAAATATATGTTAATGTTCTTAGATACCACATGGTGTTTGTACCATTCATCGTAGATAATCACACAAGATGTATCACCTTTGGTTCCGAATGCTTTTAAAAGAAGATATCTGAATCATACACGCTACTAAACGCATTTATGAATGCATTCAAGAAAGAACCGACCATGATTGTAACAGATCAAGATGGAGCAATAAAGAAAGCTATTGAATCCGTTTTCACTAACTCAAAACACATACTTTGCATGTGGCATATTGACCAAAAAATTCCAGCAAAGGTAAATATATTCTATAAACAATATGTTTTTTATTCACTTTAAATGTGGATCACATGACAATCACATGTGATTTAGTTATAAAATCATATGAATCACATGTGATTCATGTGAATATATAATGTGATTTATGCTGAAAAATAAGGCACTAAAACTCTATTTATCAATAAAACAGATTTGTAAAGCAATATACAAAGAAACTGATTTCAAGAAGTGTTTTAAGAAGATCATTTGGAATATGTTCATGGAACCTTTGGAATTTGAAGAGAAATGGGCCAAGTTTATTGAAGATTTTGGTTCGAAAATCCACAAATGGATGACAAAGATGTTTAACCTTAAAAAAATGTGGATTCCAGCTTATTTTATAGACTCTTCATTATTTGGATTGATGAGAACCACATCAAAGTCTAAGAGTGAAAACTCGTTCTTCAAAAGTTTCACAAGCCCAGGAGCAACGCTAGTTAGTTTTATGATGTCTTATGAAGCAGCAATGGAAAGGCAACATTATAGGCAGGAACATTTAGACTAAAAAACACTAGACGCATCCCCAAAGTGTGAAACAAGGTTCCTACGTTTTGACTTACCTTTTAGTGAATATAATACCCATGAAACAAATAGGCCAATAAAAAATTGATAATGAAAATAAGGGTATATACGTAAATGGAGGTGAAGTGTAAGACGCTGAATGGTTTTGCATTCAATTCCTTGTGAAAGCGTACATAGGTGTAGGGAATGAGTCAGCAGACTAGCAGACTATTTATTGTTATCAAACAAGTAATGTGTTGACCGAATGAAAGACAACCTCTTAGTCACTTCATTAAGTGTCTATCAAACACACCCTAACTCTTTCTCGTTCTTCTTAAAAATATAGTTTAAGGCTATTGATTGATAATTTATTAGTTAATATAAAATAATGACGATGTGGAAATTTGTAATCTATTGTAAGTTCAATGATCGTAGACGTTTGATGTGAAAAGTTGAGTTATTAACATGGCAATGATGTGCGAGTGTATTATATAAACAAAAGTGTAATGCAATGCCGATGCTCTAAAAGCTTCTTATTTTCTCCTTTCACTCGTTGGTTCCTACGTTTTGACTTACCTTTTAGCTTTATAGCATTTCTTTTCCTCGATAACTCTTTAGCTTTTACTTTTTTATCATATGTAGTTCTGATTCGGGTTGAACCCAACTAATTCGAACCGGTTTAATCAAACTCTGGTTAAGGACATGTTATTGTAGATTTTTTTCTTTCAAAACCCAAAAGACCCTTAATAGGGGGCGACTATACCTGAATAGTACCCTAGACATGGCTCAACCTAGACAATGACTCATTTTTTTGACATCAAGACCCTTAAAGGGCCCGACTAGACTTGAATAGCACCCTCAACATGACTCAACCCATACAATGACTCATTTTTTATCATCACAAATTTATCACGTTAGGTGTGTTCTAATAGACTTTCTTCGAACAACGGCTTAAATTTTAAGCCAAGTTAAGCTTCACGCATGCCTTACTTACAAATGACTTCTACTTTGGTAATTAATCTACTTTTTACATCTAGGCTATCTTTATGCATCTTGCTAGTTTGACTTTATGGTATCCTTGACGGCGTAACCCAATTAACAATAATAGTCATTCTTTTACAGGTAGGTCTCCTTCTTCATAGAAATTTAATGGTCCAGGTTTAGTTTGTTATTTCACTTCTTTGAAGTCGATACATTTTCGGTAACAATGTTTTTTTCCAAGATCCCTGTCTATATATATACAAGTTCTTGTTACAGTAAAAGCTAAACAATGCTTAAAACACGATTCTCTTTTCTCCAATAAAGATGTTTCCTTGCAAGATAGGGCTATATCTTTGTCAAACATGTCTTTATTGTCTACAAGGACCACAACTAAATATGACCCGACAGATAAAAAGCATCATTAAAAATGCATTAACTTTTAAGAAACAAATACACTTGTACACATCAACCGAGTATTTCAAACAGCATTTCCTTTTTTACTCACGCTAATTATTGGTTGAACTAAAAATTTGTTAAAAGGTGCTACAAATTTCAAGTTTCAACTACCAAAAGACCCACCCTTATGTTCAAAAAACTACCAAAAGACCCACCCTGATGTGAAAAAGATTTAAATGATATTGTTTGGCTTTTGTAGGATACGTTTTGGTCACTCTTGTGCAAATGAAAATAAAATAGTTCGATTAGTTCATCTTATATAATGCCATTTCCAATAAATATATATACTTTATGTCGATAAATCTAAGAAAACATGGCGCGTCATCTCCATTATGGTTTAGTGGGATTCAGAAGAGACTCGGTTCTATGTTGAAATGATTAAAGAAGAGTACCCTTGATGTGGATTGCTTTTTTTGGGACAAAGAAAAAAGGAAATTCGTTTTTACCTTGAACAAATATCCTCACCCTTTACTTGTATAGATCCTAACCATCTTGAAGGAGACTCGGTGGTAAGGTGTTCATAAAGTTTTAAAAATGGACACCTTACCATCAAGGCTGATGCATACGTAACTACCCAACAAGGATTCGAACGTGTCCCCTGATTTACATATAAATAAGCCGTGTACAACAGAAGCCAAAAAAAGGTTTAACTACTCGGATAACTTGAACAAATCCTATCACGTTTACCAGTTACTCATATTTATGGCCCAAAACATTTTAATTTGTCTTGATTGAAAAAAAGAACAGTGTCATTACAGTTAAATAATTTGTTACAGAAAAAGAAACACATTTAAAGTCTTCATCTACATGATAAAAAAATGTTTATTTTTTGTGCTATTAAAGCATTTTTTTTTTCACTAGTGTTTTGTGATTTGAGAATATAAATTCTTTTGTCAAATGATACTAAAATGTTGAGTGCGAAACAAGCAGTTGCTTAAAATACAGAGTATCAAAGACAAGTTTTCGTACGTTTTATACGTTATCATCCGTTTATATGTTTTTGTACGTTTTATACCGTTTCATATGTTTTCGATCGTTTTATACGTTTTGGTTCATTTTTATATGTTTCATCCGTTTTAATACGTTTTCGATCGTTTTTAATCGTTTTCATCCATTTTTATGCGTTTTCATCCGTTTTTATGCGTTTTGTCCGTTTTTAGACGTTTTCGCCCGTTTTCTTATGCTTTCATACATTTTCTTACGTTTTAGTTCATTTTTGTCCGTTTTCATACGTTTTCGTCCGTTTTATACTCGCTTTCAATTTTATAAGTTTTTCTTACGCTTTCACATGCTTTTTTCGGTTTTATATGTTTTATACGCTGTAAGTTTTATCCGTTTTATACGTTTTGCCATTATTTTATAATATTTCATTAATTTAATACGCTTTTGTTCCTTTTTAATGTTTTCATCCGTTTTAATATGCTTTCGTCCGTTTCTATACATTTTCATCTGTTTTAATACGTTTTCATCCATTTTTATGTGTCTTCATCCGTTTTTATACGTTTTGCCCGATTTCTTATGTTTTTGACCCTTTTTATACGTTTTCGCTTATTTTTATACTTTTTTATCCGATTTAATCTGTTTTAATATGTCTTCTTACGTTTTTATGCATTTTCGTTCATTTTTACACATTTTCGTCATTTTTTTATGCTTTCATCCATTTTTATACATTTCGTCCGTTTTCTTATGTTTTCATCTGTTTTCATCCGGTTTTATACTTTTTCATCCAGTCTTATTCATTTTCATCGATTTTTCTATACGTTTTATAGTTATATATGTTTTCGCTCGCTTTATACGCTTTTTACATTTTCATGTTTTATCCGTTTATCGTTTCGTCCGCTTTGTAATGCGTTTTTTAAATTTTGTACGTTTTTGTACGTGTGAAATATAACGAAAGCGTATAAAAACGGACGAAAAGGTATGAAACCAAACAAAGACGCATAAAAGCGGACTAAAACGTACAAAAACGAATGAAAACGTTTAAAACAAGCAAAAACGGGTAAAATGGGACGCAAAACGTGCGACTAAAACGATAAAACGGACGTAAACGTATAAAACGGATAAAAACGACGAAAACGGATAGAACGTATGAAAACGATAAAACGGATGAAAACGATAAAATCACTAAAATGTATATAAAACGGATATTGAGAAAGAGATGTAGGGTTTGTGAAAGAAGAAGTAGAGAAGTGAAAGATAATGCTCAAATTTAAAAGAGAAAAATGAAAAGCGCTAAACACTTATGCCCGCAAAAACAAATGAAACCGAACATCCGCCTCCCACGCACAAAAGAAGTGAAAAGAGGGAAAAAGTGTTTATTGGTAAAAAACCAAACGACACCTTAGTTGAAAAGTATTATACAAATACTTGACAAACTCCACTTATTTCTACTACTTATAAAGAGTGTATCTCTTTTCTTAAAACTTGAATATTATTAATGAAGTTTGCTTAAATTACCTTTAAGTACATTTTAAACTTGACAGCTTAAATTATGTCTTTTCTTATTAAACTTAATAACTTTTCAAAAACGCACACTATATTAATTTAAAATAAAATAAAAAAAAGCTTTGTTTTTAAAAAATACACGAGGGTTGAACTAGAATCCCGATTTCACAAGTATAATTATTTGTCGCTATATATCGTCGTTTTTTACGAATATTCGTCGAGCATGTATGTAAAGAGTCTAAGTTCGCCAAGATTTTGCTTCCAAGTAAAGCTAGCTAGGGTCTTAAGTCTTTGAACAAGCTATTTATTCAATAATACGACTAAACATGATTGCTTCGTGTTAGCCTTATCCACCATTCCACCCATCCCTCTATAACAACAAATATGGTAAACTTCGTGTTCAATTCATATACATTAACAAATATGGGTAAACTTCGTGTTCAATTATACTACCTTATATTTATTGGGATATCTTTCTACAGTGTAGAGAGAGAATAAATGTGACGTGGCTTTTTTTTGCCCCCTTTTCACCCGTCATTTTGGGCGGGACCCCATTTGGTTAGGGTTTACTTTCGTTGGCTCGCCGTTCTATTCATCCCTACTCAAATTTCTCCTTTTCATCTTAGATCCACCTGGGTATATCTCTGGGGAAAAACCCCACCGTGCATTGATGTAGGGAAATACTTTTGCGTGTTCGTGAAACGGTTGATGTGACGGGTACAGTGATATGTACTATGGAAACAATATTTTTAGTTTTTTGTGGATCTCCGTTGGCCGCATGGTTTTGGCTACAGCGGTGGCTTTCTTTTGGTCCATATGTTTGGTGTGTTTGGTGAATGTGACGGTGCGGTTACCGATTCCAATTATTGATTATCAAAAACCCTAGCTGCATATTTGCTAATTTTGGACAAACGATTAAAGGTCTGAAATTATTTTTTTCTTTTTTTAGGGCTTATTTTACTTCGTCTTTATGGTAGTTATGGTATCGTGTGTTTAGTTTCGGTTGTGGGTTATTTTAGGTTTGTTTAGGCTTTGGTGTTGATAGTTCATGTTGATTTAGTTAGTGTGAAAATTAAAAAGCCTCTCCATGTTGGTCGGGTTGGATTTTCTTTGTTCGTGTATTTATTTTGTTTCATCTTTATGGTAGTTATGGTATCAGCGTGTTTTGTTTCTCGTTGTGGGTTATTTGGTTGTGGGTTATTTTAGGTTTATTTAGGCTTTGGTGTTGATAGTTCATGTTGATTTAGTCGCAGGAAAATAAAAAGCCTCTCAATGTTGGTCGGGTTGGATGTCATGCCTTATGGTTAAGCACTTTCTACGGATTAGATTTTGATTAAATACTATGCCTTCTAAAAAAATTTTGTGGGTTTGTAACGCTTTCAGGTCTTGCTATTGCGGATTGGGTTTACTGAGCTTGCATCAGTTTTAAGCAGCGCTGCTAACAAATTGCACATTTTTGTCGTGCTTAAGTTCGTCGGTAAACATGTTTCCGGCTGTGAGTTAGCTTTGTCAAAAGCTGTGGTCGGGTGGTAACCATTTGGTTGCGACCATGTCGCTTTTTAATGTAGCCATCATTTGATAAACAAAGATGAGCCGCCTGAAGGGGATGAATTCTACGTTGGTTAACCCGTGGCCTTCCAGAAAACAGTCGCCGCTCTTTGCCGTTGTTCGAGTGCCAATCAAATTTGAGCCTCAAACATGCCTTGGCGGTAACCGATGGTTGCAGCCATGGTCGCAAAGATAACGATGCCGCTTTACTTTTAGCGCTTTGACCCCCGCAATCGCTATAACTATGGCCATTGTTTTCAATACGCGGATCGCACCTATGTTTGGATCATTATATTGTCAAATTTTCTCGAGATATACCGGCCGATCTAAAAGGTATCAACATAATAGAAATTATGTTCCGCGCTTCTGTTTCTGTCAGTTGGCCTTTTGCGCTGAGGTTGGTTAAATATGATTTTCTGAGACTTTCATTTCATTCTTGCAGATTACAGATGCAGAGAACGCTCCCATGAATGTTGATTTCTGTGGTTGGAGTTTTGGCATTCGTGCAATGCTGAATGGTTGACGGTTGCATTCCTTTTTTTTAGGTTGTGATGAATTGGGGTTTATTCGGTAAATGTGAGATGGCCCGTATCTTGGCAGGGTGACAGCAACCGCTAGCAGTACCATGGCGTGTATCCTTTGGCTTGGATATTCGCCATCTCGAGCCGTGTGTCCAAAGAAAATTCTCACACGTAGTGAAATAGCTAACCCAACAAACGTAAAAGTATATCCCAATAAATGTAAGATAGTATAATATAATATACAAGTATCATGTGACGTGTCATGAGATTAATGACGCAATGATGATACGTTTCTACGTTGATCGGGTTCGTTAGCATGCTTTAGCACCCCCTATCTGTTGGCGTGGCAACCGCATCCACGTTGCGGTTGCAGCCATGACAGGCAGCTGATTTGGACGGAACCTCATTTGGTTACCTCGCCGTTCTATTCATCCCTACTCAAATCTCTCATTTTCATCTTAAATCCACAGGTATATCTGGGAAAACCCCACCGCCTTGATGCGTGCAAGCACTTAATGTGACGTGGCTTTTTTCCCTGCTCTTTTGGTTTCCGAGCACCATTGGTAAACCCGCCGCTCTATTCATCCCTACTAACATTCCTCCTTTTCATCTTAGATCCGCTGGGTATATTTCCCGAAAAACCTCCGTGCCTTGATTCAAGTAAACGCTTTGCGTTCGTGATGCTGGTGGCGAGAGGGTTACGTTGATTCGTACTATGTAAACAATATTTTTATCCATTTTGTGGATCTCCGTTGGCTACGTGGGTTTTGCCTACAGTGGTTTATCAAAACCCCTAGCTGCGTATTTGCTGATTTTGGACAAGCGATTAAAGGTCTGGATTTTTTTTTCTTTGTTTATGGCTTATTTTACTCCATCTTTATGGTAATTATGGTATCGTCTGTTTACTTTCGGTTGTGGGGTTATTTTAGGTTTATTTAGGCTTTGGTGTTTGATTGTACAATAATTCGTACGACCAGGCCTTCGATGGTGATCGAAGGATATGAGGGGTGATATGCTTGCGCTAAACTTATAGCCAATCTGCAATAAGAAATAGTAGACACTTCGTTAAGTGATTGCGCAGGGTTGGGCCCTGCAACCACCTCCCAGTAAGTATGTGATATGTGTTGTAAATAATATGAAGTATGTAAAAATCGTGTTGAGTGAACATACCCTTGAAATGACTCGTCCAACCTATTTATAGGTGATGAAAATAGCTTGGGGAGTGTTAGCACACGTTTAGGAGATCATGGGGAGTCCCCGATTTGTGGTAACCGCTAGGGCTTCATCCCCACTATCTCGGACTTGGCGGGAAAGCTAAGGACATAGTGGGAACGGGGAAGACCGGTCAAGGTTCTTGTTTGTCTTGGCATCTTCAGGGAAGATACCGGGGCATAGGCCTTCTACCGGTACGGATTCTAACCATGTCAAAGATGAATGGTTTTACGCCACCAATGACTTATGAAGAAAGACTTGGGTCTTCTAATGCAATTTCGACCGAGGCCGAAGGGGGTCCTTCGACGATAGGAGGGTACGTCATCAAGCCCCAACCGAAAGTGATATGTAAACGAGAAATATTGCTTACGACTCGAAACAGAGATCGAAACTACCTCTTCGCCACAAAAACGAACGAAGATGAAAAGTCTTGCCTCTGTTGACCGTTGACCGTAATTAATGCCAACAATTATCCTAACCACCCCTTTTCCTCGGTAAAAGTAAACGTCCTTTCAAAATTTAAACTAGTTTTGAAATCCGGCGATAAGGAGATAATTGTGACACGGGTAGGGCCAAGATTTATCGTATGTAGGGGTATATAAATTTGAAAACAAAACCCTAACATAATTTTAACTTCACCCAAGTTTTTCACCTACTAAAACCTCGTCCGATCATGCCTTCGATCAAACAAGGTAAAGTATTTCTTCACATCTTGTTTTCAAATACTTTATTGTGGATCAATGTCAACCAATAAAAAGTTTGTAATCAAGCAACAATGGTTTGCACCTTAACACGGAGGAGCTCAAAGCTGCCTCACCGATTACCCGATTCTAAAGGAACATAAAATCATGCTACCTAGTAGAAATCAAGGGATATTTGATGCCCCTGCAAACTATGTAGGCCTGTATACCCATGCATTCACCACTTCCAACCTTAGGATACCTTTGCACCCTATGATCTTAGAATTCCTCCGGTATTTTGAGGTACACATTTCTAGGTTCTACCCTTTTGGCCTAGCCAAGCTTACGACATACATTGTTATGTGCAAAGCTTATGGGTACGAACCATCATTGACCGTGCTTAGAGGTTTTCTGAATCTATACCCGGGAGGAGATTGGTTGACCTTGACCAAAAGGGGTGAAAGGGATGTGCCCATTCTGATAGATAGGCTTTTACGAACATAAGAAACTGGAAAGGCAAATTCTTTTATATCCAAAACACCATTATCCCTTCGGCATACTCTGCATTGTTAAACCCAAAATTTCAATATGATGAAAAAAGGTTCAACGATCCATTGCCATATACTGTGAGAAGAAACCCTTTGTATCAACGGTTGGCTCGTCATCCAGCTGATTGCCAAACATTCCCTGAGCCAATTCTTTACATGGCTGGCATTGCTGAAAGATGGGAAGGGTCTCCTTTGGTACCTGAGATTATTTGTGATGGAAAAAGTATGTACTTTTTTGATTAAAATAAGAAATTAAAACTTATCTTTCTAATATTTATATTGTTTGTTTCTTTGTGCAGAGATGTCGTTCAGGAACTTTGTGGTAGCTGGTGGTGCAAAGGAAGTAAGCTTCCTTCCAAAGAATCCCCAAGAGACAAGCTATGGCGTGGGCTCCCCATCAGTGTCCATAAACAACAACGATGTGGAAGCCCACCATCGAGCCTCAGATCGTCCGCTCCTCCATCAAAGGAACCCATAGATGTGGAAGATCAACTTGTGGAGAATGTTGCGACTCACCGAACCGCTCCGGCGACAGGGCTGCCATCGTAGGACCCTCCCATAGGTGAGAGGGTCCAAGCAGAAAGGTGGCAAGTACAAAGCCGTGAAGTCCGCTTGAAAAGGAAACTCATCCTACCTACTCCTCCCTCTCTCTAACTACCCCAAAAGAGTGCCCGGTAAGGCCGTGGAATTTCCAAACCATCGAAGGGCCCGACAAGGCAATGATATCCATGGTAAAGTTTCTTACATGCGAAACAAAATTAGTTACCAACAATAATATATTAACGAATGTACATATGTTGCGTGACTTCCGATACATTTAAAGAACTTCCTTCTCCCCTAGCTTGTCACAAACTCGTGAGCCATGTAATCCCACCCAAGTGGAAGGGGGTGATGGATAACATGTCCATAGAAAGGCTTTGCAACCTTCATGACAAAAGCTATGTCCGCCGGCATGCTAGACAACCAACTCAATGCTAGGACAAGGGAGCTGCTCCGTGCTGTCACCAAAGCTCGAGAAGAAATGGATGTTATGCTGAGAAGGGAGAAGGCTAGGGACCGTATATGCACTGAGAAAAAGTGTGAGGATGCATTGGAGGATTTTGACAAGAACCCTTGGTGCAAGATCTCGAGTCGAGAATGAAAAGCTCAAAGGTCACCGTGGCAACAAGTGAAGTGAATGCAGCAGTTAACCGTCGAAGGCTCAATGGTCGCTTGGCTATAAGGAGCGATATCCGTTCTTTCCTCGGTGTGGAGGCCTCAACAAGAGAGCCGGTTGCCGGACCAAGAGATCAAGTTCCGAGAAAAGGTAGATGGTTTGAACCTTCGCTTGAAAATGCAAGAAGGACAGTGGACTTGGTAACTAAGGTGATCCCCTATGTTGCTATGGAACTTTACCATAGTGATGATGTGGGATTGCCATTGGGAAGGTGGTGAACGCAGCCATTTTTCATGGCAAGTGTACCACTTTGGAGGAGATAGCTAAGACGGGAAACCGTGGAGCCGGAGAAAGTTCCTTACTACGTGGCAACTCATGAAAAAGAGTATGATGATGCAGGTAATGAATTAACCGCTTTAGAGTTCCCTTTCCTTGCAGATGTGACGAAGGACCCAAAGCCTCAATCGAGGACCTGCCGGCCAGAAGCCAAGGACAATCCAGCCTCCATCTTCCTCCAAGAATACTCAGTCACCCAAGGTCCCTCCCGTGTTCAAACGATCCCACTCATTCCAAGGTTTGATGAAGGCAACCATGTGGTTGTAATTTGATCCCAGTGGTGGTATGTACCCCGCTTAAAACAATTGTCTGTGTTCCTTCCGTGCTTCGCGCACCGATGAAACAATTAACATATGGTATGTGTGGTGCAGGCTACGGCCTAAGACAATATTTTATTTTGTTGGATCGTTAAGGTCGCGGCACTGCTTTGACTAGTTAAACTAGTCAGTAATCTACCTTGAAGCCACTAGGGCTCGAATTTTGCCATGTGTGATTCTTCTCTTCTTTTATTTTACTTGCGTAAAAATATTTTTTGCAACCTAAGGCGTATGGTAGATGCATAGCCTCATTGTGTGTAGTTACTTCACCAAGAATATTAGCAATCGATAATTTGACTGCGATAGAGGGTCGCACCCACTCCGCCTTGATCCTTTGGGCAGTGAAAGGCTTAAAATACCTTAAGGCCATATAGGAAAGTTAATGTGAAGTTGAGATGGATGTTATGCATATGAGCAAGACATGTTATTTAGTCTTTGTACATCCCTTTGACATTGAAACTTATAAAGCGACTTGGTGGGCAAATCTTTGTTGTATTGAACGAAACAAGAGATTTGAGGGAAATGTATTATTATCATTAAGTGGGTAGGGAGAATTACATCATTTTAAGAAATGAATACTAGACGCCTACCATTAATGCTTCTTTCCCCGAGTGAGAAGAATGCAAATACATTGATTGAAAGCAAATAAAATGTTTCCTTAGACATTGTAAGCTTCATACGTAGAACTTACGAAGAGTAATGCCATTCCGTGTTCTATCAATAGCCTCCTTCCAAGGTTTCCATCTTGTAGGCTCCGTTGCCATATGCTTCCTTAATAACGTAGGGCCCTTCCCACGTAGGTCCTAGTTTACCCCGGTACTCACCTTTACTTTATACTGCTGAGTCGGAGGACGATTCCCCGGTTTGAAGGTCGGCGATCTAACCCGACTTGTAGTATTTTTCAATTTTTGCTTATGGATAGCTTCTCTAATTGAGGCTATTTCCCTTCGCTCTTCAAGTAGGTCCGTGTTACTACGAGTCTTTCTTCGTTGTCCGCTCGAGTTCATGACCCTTTCGTTTCGACACTCACTTCCGGGGATGACAGCTCTTCGCGTGCCATATGTCAAGCTTAAAAGGTGTTTCTCCGTGACTTGACTTACGTATGCGTTCTATGAGCCCAAAGTACCGAGGTAGTTCATCTACCCAACCGCAGGATCGTATCCCGGACTTCGTTCTATTCCTTGTATGATGTCTCGTTGGTAACTTCCACTTGTCCGCTACCTTGAGGATGGTAAACGTGAAAGATTGTTTGATATTCAGACCTCTGCAAAACACCGGGAATACCCCTTCGCGAATCGCTTCCCATTATCCAAATGATGATGTGAGGTACCCAACCGGCAGATAATATGCTCCCATACAAATTTTTCCATGCCTGCCTCGTGATGGATGCCAAAGGCTTAGCTTCCACCCATTTAGTAAAGTAGTCGATGGCTACAACCAAGAATTTTACCTCCCTGAGCAATTAGGCGCCGACCTCGATGTCTATCCCCATTGGCTGAAGGGCCATGCGGACGTCACGGAAGTCATATCTTGTTTCGGTAGCCTTGGGACCCTTGAATGTACTTGACAGGCTTCACATTTCTGAATGATTTCAACAGCGTCCCTGTGCATCGAAGGCCAGTAATACCCGACCCTCCTAATTTTAGAAACAATGGAGCGGGGTCCTGCGTGAAGCCCGCAAGATCCTTCATGTACTTCCTGAATGATGTTGGCGGCTTGCCTAGGTCCTACACAGCGTAGCCATGGGGAAAGGAAGGACCTTCGGTATAAGTAGTTCCCCATGATCCTATACTGTGGTGCTTTGATGCGGACCTTTCGAAGCTAATTTCGATCCTCCGGCGATATACCAATTATTAGATATTCTCTAATTGGAGTCATCCAATTTGAGTCTTCCTCTGAATCACGTCCGACACTTCCTTTCGGACGATGGACCTATCCGCCAACACTTCGACCGTAACTTTTTAGTTAAATGAGCAAATGCCATTTATGCCGGTTGCTAAGGGCGTCCGCCTTTTTGTTTTGGTTTCTCCGAACATGCTCTATGTTGTAGGATGTGACCCCTTCGAGCATTTCCTTGGCCTTATCCAGGTATTGTTTGATCACAGGTTGTCTTGCTTCGTCAGGAACCTTTTATCCGGTTGGCCACCGCCAGTTGTGAGTCAACAAAATAGCCAAGTCTTCTACCTCCATGTCTTTGGCCAATCGGAGCACGCCAAAGGCTTCGACTGCTTCATTGTTCATAGCGTCAAATTCAAAATGGAGTGCATAAGTGTACTCCTTCCCTTTGGGATCAACAAGCATGAGACCTGCCGGAACCATCTGAGCTGGAGGCTCCGTCGATAAAGTTTCCACCCTTCGATTGCCTTATCAGGCTTTTTTTCAACAACCTTTGTGTCATGCTTCGTTCTGAGGGTGTTTCGCTAAAAAGTCTCCGCCAATATTTGCCCTTTGACCGAAGTTTACGCCTTTGTATTCAATATCATGCTCTCCTAGCTCGATAGCCCATTTAGCTATCCTTCCAGTTTCTCCGGCCAAAGTATCGCTTAATTGGCTTGTCGGTGAGTACGTTATGGGGTGAGCTTGGAAGTACCTTCAGCGTCGCAGCATGGACCAAGGCCAAAATTAGCTTCTCCAATGCTTTGGATAATTTAGCTCACCCCCAGAGAACCCTCGCTAACAAAGTAGATAGGGACTTGCTTCTTCTCCCTTTACGCCATAAAAGCAAATACTGATGCTTTCAAGGAGGCTGCGATATACATAAACAACACTTCGCCTTTGATTGGGGCAAGTGTCGTAGAATAGCCATGAAATCCTTGAGCTTTTGGAAAGCCGCTTCGCATCTATACTCCATCGAACGCCTTTTTTGTCCGTGCATCCTTTGAGTGTTTTGAAGAACGGAAAAGATCTGCCGCACCCTTCGATAAAACCTGGAGGGTCGCTAGCTTTCCGCTCGGACTTTGCACTTCCTTTAGGGACTTAGGAGGTCGAAATCGTGATGGCCTTAACCTTCAAGGATTGGCCTTAATACCTTGCTTGGTGATCAGATGCCCCAAAAATTATCCTTCTTCCACAGCGAAGGAACATTTCTTGGGATTTAACTTCATGTTGATGGCGCCAAGTCGGTGAAGGTTTCCCAATGTCGGAGAGCATGTCCTCCTCCGTTCTACTTTTGATGACCATATCGTCCACGTAGGCCTCCGATTCCTACCTATCTCGCTTGTGGAAGGCTTTGTCTACTAAACGCTTGGTAGGTGGCACCTCGCATTTTTAAACCAAAAGGCATCTTTTGTAACAATAAATGCCTTTTCCGTGAAAAAGGTGTCTTCTCTTCGTCCTTCTTCCGCCATTTGTATCGATGGTAACCCTTATAAGCGTCCAGGAAACACTTCACCAAACCCGACAAGGATTCCACCTTCCAATCAATTTCGGCAGGGTAGCAATCCTTCAGGCAGGCTTTGTTAATATCTGTGAAGTCCACGCACATTCGCCATCCTCCATCATGCTTCTTGACCATCACCGGATTGGCCACCCAAGTTTGATACTTCACTTCTCCGAGTATGCTGCCGCCACAAGCTCGTCCCACTTCTTTGCATGCGGCGATTTCTTTCAGGTGCTTCGACGCTTTTGTTTGATGGGTTCAATATGTTTTAACTCATTGAGCTTTTGTTCGCGAAGGGCTTTCCGCCTATAATGAGAGTTCTGGGGACCCCTCGTCATGTCGAGTAGGTCCATGCGAAGACATCGCATTAGCCCGTAATACCTTTTCCAATTCTCGCTTTGAAGGAGGTTGGGAGCCGCTTTCCGATTACCACCGTCGATCGGTAGAGATCATTTACCACAATCGTTCTTCGCGTTAGTACAACCGAGAACACCCTTCGAGGATTTTCCGACTGCTTTGATCCTTTTGCCTACTTCGTAGGCTCCTTCACTTTATAGGAGAATACCGCCCAATGCCGAAAGGTGTTTGGAATTTGATCGTGGCATGTATGGTTGAGACAACGATGCCCATCTTCGCATTCTTGTTCTCCCTATCAATAGGTTGTAGGGAGAACCGCACCTTACGATCATGAAAACCGAGTTTCGCTTCTTTTTAGCCTTCCTTCCCCAATCGTAACCTCTAGAGGGACTTCTCCCAAGGGCCATGAGTGTTCCCCGGAGAACCCTACTAAGGGTACCTTCGAATCTACTCTCTTCGACCTTATCGAAGGCTTGAGCTTTAGAAAACAAATGTCAGAGATTACTTCACGGAGCTACCGCAGTCTAGGTAGGCCATGTTTACTTCTCTGTTGGAGATCAAGACCTTGACGACCACGGGGTCATTTGAAAGAACTTTCCCTGTGATTGAAGGAAAAGTGACATCTCCTACTCCGCACAAGGATTCCTCTGCTTCTTTCCTCTTTAAACCGTAGTCATCTTTGTATACCATGAGGATGGGTGCTTTCGGGTGTGGTGTCTTTCCCCAACCTGTGTCGAGACCTTTCTTTACCTTTCTTTATGCCCTTCACCAAATGTCCCAATTGGCCGGACTTTACGGCCTCTTCTATCTGCTTTCTTGAGCTCTCGCAATTGTTGGTGTCGTGTCCGAATCGCCATGGAAGTAGCGGAATTTGGAAGTATCTCTGGGCCTTCCTCTGTTTGCCAAGCGGGGAGGAGTATCAAAGGTTTTCGCAACCTTTTCTGTAGCAAGTATCTCCCTTGGAGATTTGGACAGATTAGCCAAGAGCCCATGGTTGATGTTTTTGTGGTACGGTGTAAACCTCGTCCCCTGTTTTTGTGTTTGTTCCTTGACCCTTCCCACGAAGGATGCTTCGGGCTATCTGTGACTTTCTTTGTTTTCGACCGAGCCCCGTTGGTAGACACTTCTTTGCTTCGATCCAGTGTAAGCCTTCTCCACCTAACCCTTATAGGTTGCGGGAGATCGTGGAGAGGAATTCAACCAAACTTCGTTTCAGTAGGCCGCGCATCTAAACCCGAGATGTCCGGTCCTCGTGCAATCCCATTATCCGTAGCGTGTCATCGGTGTATCCGGTGATGAAAGCTCGTGCTCTCGTTTTCCTTACTGCTGATGTTGTGCAATCGTTAGGTGCATTCTTGTAAACTTTTTCTGAAATGTGATCGAATTTGGCCTTGAGATCATCTAAATTCACAATGCTACCGGTTTTTGCCCGTCTACCATATACTGGGCGAGTCCCGTAGGGTGTATGTAAACATGTGACAAGCACAGTCATAACCCACTTCTGCATTCTAATGGCCCCTTCAAACAAGTGTAAAAAGTTATCCGGATCCCCTTTCCCACCGTAGGTACCAATATTCACGGCATTTTCAACCCATCGTAAAGGGTAGTCTTCTATCCATCTTACGGGTGTTGTAGAGCCCATGGCCCAATAAAGGCGCTTATAAGGTGGCATGTAGGTAGGGGCAAAGATTGTACGGGTTATGATTTGGAGGCATTCCAACAGGGTTTTGGTTAACATATTGAGGGTAAGCAAGAGGTACATAAGGTGGATGACTTCGACAGGGTAGGAAGGATATACCATAGGCGCCCGTAGGGCATACTTCCGTATGGTAAAACGGGGTTGTTAGCCCATTAGGTGGGGGATAGACCCCTTAAGGGTAAGATTGAGCCTGAAAAGGAGGGTACATACCATGAGGAGGAAGAATTCCTCCCCTATTCATTTGAGATGGATTGCCTTCTACGGATGCGTGAGGCCCAACGGATACCGCCTCATTTCTTCCCAAATGTGCCGCCAAAAGTGGTGGCAAATTAACCCCCGTAGCATCCCGTTGGTGACTCCTTCCATTAGAGCCCTCTATCGTGCCTTCCCTTCTGGTCGGAGCCCTCTCTGGAACGTCTTCAAAACCAACCGACCTTCCACTGGATCTTCGACTACTTGGAGACCCAATCCTTAGCACTGAGCGTGTAGCCCCAGGAGCTAAGGGCCTAGCTTCCATTTCCAACTCTTCGTCATACTCATCGCTTGAGTATTCCAACTCCCTACGCATCTCCACATTTCGAGCTTGCCTCCTTCGAGCCCTCAGTAAAGATTCTAAGGCTTCGATGTTAGCTTCGACAAACGCCGGGCTAATTACCATTCCGGTTAGCCGAGGTTGAAGCGTGGTTGTTGGGAGTTATTTCAGTGGATCGTGTGGTAAAGGTGGATGCGGTTATATTGGGAAGGTTGTTAGGATCGTTGACTGGGATTGGTGTCAAGGTCGAGAAAACCGGAGGGTGTGTATCCTCTCTTCCTTGATTCATGCCGTAAAACTAGTGAGAGTGATTGACTGGGTGTAAGTTTGGAATAACGAGACCAATAGTAGCGGGTCCCACGGATGGCGCCACCGATTGTACAATAATTGTGACGACCGGGCCTTCGATGGTGATCGAAGGATATGAGGGGTGATATGCTTATGCCAAACTTATAGCCAATCCGCAATAAGAAATAGTAGACACTTCGTTAAGTGATTTCGCGGGGGTTGGGCCCTGCAAACCACCTCCGGCGTGAGAGTAAGTATGTGATATGTGTTGTAAATAATATGACGTATGTAAAATACTGTGTTGAGTGAACATACCATTGAAATGACTCGTCCAACCTATTTATAGGTGATGAAAATAGCTTGGAGAGTGTTAGCAAACGTTTAGGAGATCATGGGGGGCGTCCCCTGATTTGTGGTAACCGCTAGGGCTTCATCCCCACTATCTCGGACTTGGCGGGGAAGCTAAGGACATAGTGGGAACGTGGGGGAAGACCCAGTCAAGGTTCTTGTTTGTCTTGGCATCTTCAAGGGAAGATACCGAAGGGCATAGGCCTTCGGCTTGCGGATTCCCAACTGGTAACCATGTCAAAGATGAATGGTTTTACGCCACCAATGACTTATGAAGAAAGACTTGGGTTTTCGTAATGCAATTTCGACTAAGTCCGAATGGTGGTCCTTCGACCTGATCGGAAGGTACGTCATCAGTGTTGATTTAGTCAGTGTGAAAATAAAAAATCCTCTCCATGTTGATTGGGTTGGATGTCATGCCTTATGGTTAAGCACTTTCTGCGTGTTAGATTTTTATATGAGTTGGTTAAACTGGTGGCCTTCCAGGCAAACAGGCTGCCTAAAAAAGCGTCGATGCTGTTGTTCGAGTGCCAATCAAATTTGAGCCTCAAAACATGCCTTGGCAGGGTAACCAGATGGTTGCAGCCATAGTCGCAGCATAACGATGTTGCTTTTGCGCCTGTTTGACCCCGCAACTGCTATAACTATGGCGGTATGGCCATTGTTTTCAATACGTGACTGCACCTATGTTTGGATCATTATATTGTCAAATAATTTTCTGGAGATATACCTGGCTGGATTTAAAAGGTATCAGCATAATAGAAATTATGTTTCGCGCTTTTTTTTTCTGTCAGTTGGCCTTTTGCGTTGGGGTTGGTTAAATATGATTTTCTGAAACTTTCATTTCATTCTTGCAGATAACAGATGCAGAGAACGCTCCCATGAATGTTTATTTCTGTGGTTGCAGTTTTTGGCATTCGTGCAATGCTGAATGGTTGACGGTTGCATTCCTTTTTTTGCTGTGATGAATTAGGGTTTATTCGGTAAATATGAGATGGCATGTATCTTGGCAGGGTGACAGGAAAATTTTGCAGCCATGGCGGGTGTATCCTTTTTGCTTGGATATTCGCCCATCTGAGCCATGTGTCCAACAAAATTCTCACATCGTCCAAATAAAAAGGCGAACCCAACAAATGTAAAAGTATATAATACACAAGCAGCATGTGCCGTGTCATGAGATTAATAACGCAATGATGATGGGTTTCTACGTTGATCTGGTTTGTTAGCATGCTTTAGCACCCCCTGTCTGTTGGCGTGGCAACCGCATCCACACTGCGGTTGCAGCCATGACAGGCTACTGATGCCGCTGCGATGTTCACATTTCTGAGCGTTGCTATGCCTTATGAATACTATTTTAATGGTGGTTTTTTTTCACAAGCCTGTTTGGGTTCTGACCATTGCTACTCACATTGCCTCTTTTTTTAAAAGATACAACTCGGTATATCTCCATGGGAAATACCTCCCGTACTTTGATTTGGGGTTTAATATTAAAGTTTGATGCAATCAGATGTTCTTCATGTTGTGACATTTATGAGTGTATTGTAAGGTGATAACACTTGTAATGATACTTTCTAAGATGAAAAGGAGGTATGTGAGTAGAGATGAATGGAATAGGTGGGTTAACAAGATGGCCTTCCACTCAAAAGGACGGCTAAAATAGGCGACGTGTTTTTTCACTGTGCCTGAAGTATGCAGTAGCATACAAGCCTCCTACTCTTATATGGCAAACTTTCAGTATAACTGTAAAGCCAACCAGCTGCTGCGCACATATTGTAGGTGTTAGAATAAGTAGGTGTTGCTTATGGTTGCTGGAATGTTACTTATGGTTGCATGTTAGTGAAAAAAAAACAGATCAGCAATTTGATTTCTGGTTTAATGTCGAAGTCAGATGCAATTGGATGTGCTTCATGTTGAAACGATTATGCATGTATTCTAAAGTTAGAATTCCGATGATGATAGTTTCCTGCATTTATGTGTTTGGTGAGCGCACTTCATAGACTCTCATGTTTTGGCAAGGCACCCTAATCCAAATTGTGGTTGCAGCCATACTGAGTCTCTGATATTGCCACCAGATTCGCAGGTCTGAGGCTGATATTAAAGGGCATAATAATAGTCCTTGCTTTCAATTCATGGCATGTCAATACAAAATCTTTAAAAGACATAATAAATCAAGTGGCGTGTTGTTTTTTAAAAGCCACTTCTCTAGAGATTATGACAACTTTGCTTGCATGTCGTACTACGAGTGTATGAACTTTGGTTATACAACATTTCATCTTACCTTTCAAAAATGAACATTCATTCTTTCACAATTCAGGTATGTCTTTGCGCTTCACTATAACCACTACAATGTTTTTTAATGCATCATTTTGCATGCTAATTTTTGGGTTTCTTATTACTGTCACACTTCCTCAGGCGCCCATGCGTGTATTGTTGCAGATTTTCCACCCTCTGCCACATAGGTCTGGTACAAAAGGCATTATTGGACGAACGATAAGTGATGCGGCAATGGAAAGTTACTTTTGCTATTCTCTTTTCAAATTCAGTTTGTAAAATTTCACTGGCCTGTTTGTTTTTTATATAAAACTTTCGGATTATCGAAGCACATCTTCATGTTTTTTTCCTCGGACAGGAGAGCTTATATATGATACCACGTCTTCATGCCATCCTGGAAAAAAAGATGGTCAGCAAAAACAGATGACAACTACCTCAGTTACCTGGCGCCGCATATCTGGTTATTCGCAAAGGTTGGCTCTCTTTTTTTTTGTTTTTTTCCTCATTCTCGATATGCTTATACCTATCGTGATGTTTACCATCCAAACATCCGAATGCTAATATCGGACGTTTTTTCCTGGGTGTTGTTGACAACCGGCGCGTGCAGATTACAAGGACTCACATAGATTCAGGAAAAGGTGATCATATCAGTGGACTCTGTGCGGCAATAGGTAATTCTTTATGCCTGAGTTTCCAATGATTTTTAAAACGGTACGTGTTTTTTTACATGTTTTTCTCATGTTTTTTTTTGTTTTTGTTTTGTTTTTTTTTTCGATGCAGCCAACCTTGCTTATGAACATGGTAAGGCAAATGTGAAACACCATCTTAGTTGTTACATATAATGTGCAGGGTGAAGACACACCTCTGGCACGATCACCTACGGAAGTGTCCACCATCAGTCTGCAGCACCTGGTGTCCACTAATGGAAGGTCCGTTAATGTCGTTTGTTTTTTGCGCAGCCCTATAGCGTCAATCAACGAGTTTCTCATACTATTTTTTTACTAGGCCATGCTGAACTGTACATGATAACAGGTGCCTATACCAAACTTAGAAAAGAACGGGTATAGGTAGTTGGTGAGTTTATCCCGGTAACGTGACGCATATAAAGTATGAGTAATTGAGTATACTATATATTAGGTTTGGTATTTTGCTTTGCATCCATTTACCCTTTACATTTAACCTGCAAGTTCAGATGGCATAATTTTAAAACTTTTAATATTTAACTTTGTTGCTCATACACTAACAATAAAGTTATTATAACAGATTGCGGATTGCACTGCGACCGTGCCTAACCACTTATGGAGCAAGCCCACTAAAGATGTCAATACACCATCCCCTTCAACTTCTCGATAAATGACAAAAGCTCCTGTGCTCGCTCTTGCTTCTTCGTCACATTTTCTAGGAACTCTGCAACTTCGCTTAAATCTTCAGTCTGCAACTTTTTGAGCTCTGAGATACTTTGCACAGAAGAATCAAACGGATACAAGAGTTCCAACTCTCCAATCACATATTCCTCGCTCGCTACACGAGCCCCGATGTCCTGAACCTTTTTCGCCAGCTTCGCTTCATCCACCATGGTCGTGCTCACCTCTCTTCCAAATTGAACAACCATCATATCCCTCACAAAGCTAGACCCAAATGGCAGCAAGGCCTTCGCAAAAAGGCATAGGTGTGTTCATATTTATTTTTTCCTCCACCTATTTTTTTTATTTGAGATTTAGGTCAGATTTTCTTTTGTGTGTGTTTTTGAGATGGTATGTGTGTCTTTTAAAGAGCAAATTATGGGTTGGTTATTATTGCTATGATGTAATAGCACATGGCTTATTAGACTTTTGATTTGATTGGCACTATATAGCCTGCAAATGTAGTAGGAAGTAATCATAACTTTTGATTCCTTATAAACAGCCATCAATTAGGCATCTTTTGGCATGGTCACCATTTTTTCACATGAGAGCTGCCAAAACACAGGAATTTCATCTTTTGAAAAAAAAACAAGAGTAGAAAAAAAACAGATTAACAAAAAAATGTATTTCTAGATATAAAGTAACGAGCCGAAAAAAAAAAAAAAAAAGGAGACAAAATGGTGTAAGATAAAAACATAGAGGTTACAAAATTAAACCGTTATAGGCAGGGAATAAAAACTGATATACCTTAAATGCACGACGCTCAAACAAGTTAAGATAATTTGTTTGCTTGTAATCCAGCTTTGTTTATTGAATGGCACGTCAAATGTAGGATCATTTGTCAAATTTATAGATCATCCTAGATCTGGCATGCCATTCAATCAACAAACCTACATTGCAGGTGGACAAACAGTCTATACTTGCTCGGTTGATATGTGCTGTTACATCACATCTTTCACATATGAATATATATTACGTGATATGAATAACAGTTTATACTCCCTTTTTTGTTGCAGGAAGACGGTGAAAACAGAAAGAATAACGTCGTTTTCAGAAATATGTATTGGATCACCTCTTTAACATAGTAAGTCACTTCTCATGTATATCATTATCCTATAATTTGCAAAAATGAGAAATGTTAGTTGTTTATCACTGTGTGATTGTCTTATCAGCCCATGTTAAGTTTGTTGTAGTATTTTTTGGCTGATTGTGTTGTTTCTTTTTTTTTAAATTCAGAAAGGCACTATCCGTCGTACTATGAATGGCAATGAGTACTCATCGATCAAGGCGGCTCACATTGGTTCTGAACCTGAGGCTACTAAGATTTTTTCAGCTGACTGAAGATACTCACATAGGGATGCCTCTTGCACATGCTCCGCCTTATCACATAACAAGGTCTTTCGCTGCTGAGGTGAGTAATCTGTCTTCAAAATGTGTTCATACCGATGGCCATGGTCAATGAGTGCGTTATAATGCTTCTTTTCAGTGTCTATTTATAACCAACAGCCATCAAATTTTGCCATGGTTTGTTTTTCCACTCAACCTTTATTTAAAGCATTAACCATTTCCTGAATTTTTTAAAATGTTCAATACTTTTAGTGGTAAACTATGATACACATGCACAGCTTAAGAATTCTTTTGTTAGTTGATAATACATATTCATGTTAGATCCAATCAGTAAATCTTCCACACATTGTCCAAATAAAACACTAGTGACCCAACCATATCATTGCTTTTCTCCATTACATATGTATCAACAAAATTATTAAACCACAAACAGATGTAACTTTTCCAAATAAAACACAATTAACTCACTCATATCATTGCTTTTCTCTACCATATAAGAAAACACACATCTACAAAATTGCTAGAGCACAAACGAACGTAACTTTTATTCATATTCGACATAAGTTACAGCCATACCACCAAAGATTAACAACACCCTGTTAATCTAAGACATAACACCATACCATTAAACATAAAGACCATGAAACAAGCCATCACAGGTACACAGAAGATGCTACCCTAATCATACAACTCCATTGTAAACACATTGCGCCTTTTCTCGATGCGCGATACCCTAGCCAGATCAAGGACCTGAATCAGTGCAGCAAGAATCTGATGGTCCCTGTCCTGTGCCTCCTTCAAGCATTCAACAGCGTCACTCGCAGCATCATCATCACTGCTCAACCAGCATCCCTCCTGCAACAATTCTGTCCTACTCCCAAGTCGACGGCGAACATCATCGCATTTCTATCCAAGCAGCATGATGAACCCCTCATTTTCACCTTGCTCCTGTAAAAATAGGAACTTAAAGGCATTGTGGACCTCATTGGAGCCACATGCTTCTTTGAGTTGATTCAAGTTTGGGGTGTAAGCCATTTTCTTGATAGATTTTTAAAAAAACTCACAAGGTGCAAAGGTAGCTATGCGAAGCCACCAAAAAAACACCTTTTATAGGCAGATAAAAAAACTGTAGCAATAACTTAGTGTAACCAAACTGGTATAGTATACCATTACTTATCATTCCAATGAGATATTCACAAACAATCCAGCACATAACTTAGGGTAAGCTAAAGGCATCTTTAAACACTTCATGAACCAGCCACTAATTTAAGATCTTACATCAAACATTGCCTGACTAGAGAATAATCTAAAAGAAATTGCACCATGAATTCCAGCAACGAAAAAGGTTGCTCTCTTTCATTTCAATCTTTATATCCAAAGCACACATCCTAACTTTTATTTTTTCATTTTATGTGCAGAAATCATGTGCGTTTCAAGCAGGCATTCAAACTCAGAAGGCCCTGATCTTCCTATTCAATGGAAAGCCTACTTTCCAGTTGACAACTCTGGGGCAGATTTTAAAAAATAAGACTTGGGGAAGCTAAAAAGTTCCTGCATTTCCAGTTGGCTGCTACGGTGAGTGGCTTTTATCTATAACCTGGTCACACTAATGAAATTTTGTGATACTTACTTATGGATTTCAATACATGTTTTGCTGATTACACCTATAATCTTTTGCATGTCATGACGAACGACGTATGTTCTACTGCATCAAGAATAAGGTTTGCTCTTTGTTGCATACTGCTTCATGCTTCATTTTTATAGACCAGTTAGATAAAATCAGTTTCTAAGAATAGCGATGTTTATGTGACAGCACGGGAATGACTGTATCCCAGTTTCTCGCCATCGCTTGACGACTCAGTGGCATCAATTTAAAAGTTAAAATGAACAAAAGTAGGGAGGTCAGAGATATGTTAAAGTAGCCGTTGTTCCAGTTTGCAGCACTAACAAATACGCACGGTACTCACAAGTTTATACAGCCATCTTAATATTGGTGTTACACTTATATTTGTGGCCTATAAGTAAAACCATTATGGTTGTAAAATCTGATTTACAGTTCTAAATTTATCTTCAGGTTTTGGTTTCTTTTTGTCACACCTTTATACAGCAAGTGGAAATCATCTAGGAAAGACCAACATTGCTGGCATTGCAATTCAGGTAATCACTATCACCATTCACATGTGGCAGCTATTTTTTTAGTAAAATAAAAATCTATAGTTCACTGTTTTTTTCTTCATACATAGATCGCGCACATCTGTGCATATTCCAGTGTCAAAATATGCTGATGCAAAAAACTGAAATATAAAATCTATGCTCTCTGCTTTAGTGACATGAACAGGCTATATATTGACTACTTTAATCAAGTATGCAGCTTTTGAAACTTACACATATGTGGTGGCTGTTTTTTTTATGAAATATAAAGCTTTGGTTCACTGCTTTTTCCTTCAAGCATGGCCTGCACAGCTGTGCATATTCCAATATTAGTGCCTGCTGATACACAAAAATCAAATGAAACATGCATAACCTCTACTTTAATGACATCAATAATGTATGCATATGTATGCACTGCTTTAATCAGGTGGTCAGCTTTTTAAACATGCACATTAGCTACGCATGTTCCAATTATAAAGCACATTGTCATTTCAAATTCTACCTATAAAAGCAGCTCCAAAAAACATTGATTTACCAAACAATAATTTAAACAAACCACAACATGGATTTTGGCAGCAAAAAAGGTTTTTATTTTTCATTTGAATCCTGATATAAGGCAAACACAGCATTACCAGATGTACTTACTTTTTCATTTTTTAAATGTGCAGCTACCATGGACATTTCAGCCACTGAATCAAGCTCACCACCCGCAGACCTTTCGATGGAATGGAGCACCTACTTTCCGCCTGATTATTATGGTTCAGGGTCTAAAAAAGAAGACGTTAGGAAGATTAAAGCCGCAAAAAAAGTTGCTCAACGAAATGATGATGCCATGCCCAAAACTGCAAACCAGAATGGTTCAAAAGGAAAAAGGGACAACAAATTTACTGTCGCTCAAATCTGATTTGTCTTGGTTGTTTCTCAATGGCTTAAATGCCTTTAAATAAAACTGTAAGAAGAAATTGCATATCGTATTGTCACTGTAATTTTCAAATGTTGTTTTGCATATCATTCCGGATGTGCTTTATCCAAATGTTGTTCTGTTTGGTCGGATGCAAAGTTGCAGTTAGGCATGTGTTTGGTGCAATAATTAGCAGGGCTGTTTGTGCCTTTCTAGATGCAAGAATTTGCGCGAAAACATTGTGCTCTTTTGTGTCAAGCTAAAACAAAAATTATGCCGTGTTTGTATGAAGATACTCTTATTCTGTGCTACGCAAGTTATACATATTTAATGATTTCATAAGATGAGTTTAAAACAACGTTATATATTCCTACTTTTTGCGACGTGAATTTGTGAAGTAAACACATACTATTGACCCAATCTTTCCAACCTTTTTTAGAGGTTCTAAACCCATTAAAAGACACTTTTAGAGAACATATTTTGGGGTCATATGAACGGCTGACATTGAAGGGTTTGACATTATTATCTGTTAAATTAGCAGAGGGTTTAAGGAATGGGGAAAGCTTTCGGGTCGGGTTAATGGGTTTGGTGTGTTTAGGTGATACCATGAGTTCTGATCTTTCTTCCATTGTTGGAGTAACTTAAGAAGTGGAAAGTTCAAGGCTAATAATGATGAATATACAATAAAACACAAACAGAAAAGACACATACATAGAAAAAAAAAACGCCTGAATCGGTTTAAGATTTGTGCCTTTGTATTCATAAACGTTAATCATTAAAACCACAAAAACACACTCACGACAACACAAATCCAAACAGCCGTCAATCGGTTGAAAATCAAACCAGGTTTATGCAGCTTCAGATTATGTATATTGTACATGTCTACGCGGAATATTTAGACTGTAGGGATTGCCATCAAGATCTTAACAAAAATACCCGCAGCAACGCGCGGGCTCGAAACCTCGTTCATATACATTTCTTATCAGTATAAAGTGTTTAATTCATTTATCAAAATCTTGTACTATATCAGAACAAAGCATTTAGATTATATCCGGATTACTTAAAAAGCATAGTTACCGGCCACCATTGATGTGGATTGCTTTTATTTTCAGTACAAGATTTAGCACAGGTCGACGTACGTTTTATTCCTCGGCATATACCATAAGGCTAATGATTTGTACACTCTAATTTCTTATTTGTACACTCAAATCTGTGCATTAATCAGTTGTACATTTATCATATGCTGCTTTACCGATTTGTACATTTGAGTGTACAAATAACTAATAAGAGTGTGCCAATCAATTCCCATACCATAAACACGAAAACCCCCGTCCCTACAACGTGTTCTTTTTAATGCCCACATTCTTCATTCCAAAAACAGGCCCCCTTGCCCTTCGCCCGACGTTTGCCAATATGTCCTCGTCTTCGAGAGCTGTATTTATGTTTGGATATTAAAGGGAAGATGGCCTGTTTTCTACATATATGCATGAAACATATATAAGATCATGATTAGCTAGACACAAGACTATAAATACGAATCATGTACATAAATTCACATGACTGAAAACAACATTGTTTTTTCTTTCTTTACACGCGACGCTTAAACCTTACTATAACATTATACTAATATTGACATGTGCCTATTTTTACATCTATAGTTCTATACAACCAATATACGGAGTATCAAAATACGTGAATCAAACAACATCAGTTATCTTGTCAATGTATGCCTATCTATCTAGACATTTGTACAACCAATAAATCACTTACATATGTACACCAATACAAATAATTCAAATCAAAATTCATACCCAACATTAATTTCCACAAAAAAGGACATTTTCTTAGGAAAGGTGCCATCAATCTTTGTCATCATTTTGGACCACATTCTGTCTATCATCTCAACCGATCTTCGGCCTCAAATTCTAGAGAGGTCCCATGACACCAAGTCCATCACCTCACGGCAGCTAATTCCGTGGCGGCTCAGCCACCCGCCACAGCTTCACGGACTTGTCTAAACTACCACTATACACAACCCATTCTTGAGAACTACCATAGCCCTCTTCTTGGTTTTGGTTCTCTTGAACCGTCAAACATTTAACCGGACCAGTATGTCCGGTTAAAACAGATAAACAGGAGTGGAAGCCACTGAATTCCCTTCTCCACACGCAGATACTATTATCTGCGGATCCACTAAACAACAAACTCCCAGCTGAAGCAAGACAAAGCACCGCTTGCTTATGTCCTCTAATAACACCCCCATGAACCAAAGCATACTTTCGCCATTCCCAAAAATTAACCAACCCATCCGAAGTACCGGCGTATACAACTGCCTCAACAACATTAACCGCAACCGATGTTACCGCAGTTTCTTGGTTTAATAAAGTGTAAACCATCATATGCTTTGTTTCTTTCCCTACTAACTCCCTTCTCCACACCTTAACCGACCCATCTGCCGAACCCGTGAAAACTAGCCCATTAAAACCCGCAACAACCGAATTTACCGCGTCATCATGGGCTTTTACCGACTCCAAACATTTTGAATCCGAAAGGCGCCATACCTTAAATGTCTTATCCCAAGAGCCCGAATACAATAACCCGTGTTCTTCATCCAAACTTAAGCAAGAAACAACATCGAAATGCTTGATCCACGGGACATTCCTATGTCGTCTAACTTCGACATAATTACCGGGGTTTATCGAGCTTCTTATGAAGTCCCTAGTAGTGGGCAATGACCCAACTCGTTTATGTGCTTTTCTTTTCGAATCCGAATACTTCCATACTCGAATTTTACCATCTTGGTGTCCTGTAAATATCTTTTCACCCGAAACAACAATAGCTTTAACTAATCCACTACTCGATTTAAACCCCGAAAACGCAGCTAAATTCTTCCAAACACGAATGTTTCTAGAATCTGAACCCGTATATAATATGTCACCAGAAGAAGCTAATGAATAAACATGTCCTTCTTCACGTACCAAAGATCCAATCAACCCGGTACTTCCATCACCTTGTGCATGAAAAGAAGGAATCCATGGTGATTTATTAAAAGGTGACGTTTGGTGAAAAGGTGACATGAAGTAATTATTGGCGGGAGATGAGTATGGGGACGAGGATGGGCTTGGAAACGAGACGTTGCTATGTCGATTATCCGAGCTCGTACCGGCTGCTTCTTGTTGTTCTTGCGAAGTTAGTAAAATGTTGGGCTCGGAGCTGTGGAATAGTGCTCCGAGCTTGGTTCGTCCATGAGACGACGAACCCTCCTTCTCTTTCGTCATGTTAGCTGATCTATGAAGTCGTGAATTCAAGTCCGAAACAGATATGAAATTGATTGTTCGAATTTGATAAATATATGAGATGGTATATGGAAAGTGTTTATAGGTAAAGAGATAACGTGTAGTGCTAGTTTAAAAAGAAAATATGTGGGAATGAGAAGAAAAAGATGCATTTACATATAGAAAGGTTGTAGTAAAGATGCAAAGGTGTGTGTTAAGGATCGCAGGTTCACACGCATGTTTGAAAATTTTGTTTTTACAACAATATAATATTGTTATAAAATTATATTTATATTCGAATTCATGTCAACCAAGAGTTGAAAATTTACATCATCTTTTTATCGTGAAATATTACTATAATAGTAGGAATCATTACGAAAGAAAAAAGAAAAAGGTCCAAACAAAAATATATTCTTTTCATCAGTACAATTCCTTCCAAAAAAAAAAAAAATAACTACTACAATACTCGTTCGTTGTCCGGGTATAACGATTCAATAATTTATAAAAAATTATTTAAAAAATTGTTTTGAGTATATGTTGTAAAAAATTACTTTAAAAACACATAAATGAACACAACTTAAAAACGAAGTATGTGAAAGTGCAAAATCGTTCTTATTTAATGATAAAGCATTAAATTTAAACATACCAAAGTACTAAAAACAAAAGTTTAAAACAATAACACCAATCATGATTAAATTGAAATGCAAAAAATTCAAGAAAAAAAAACAACTAACGATGAATTTGTAAAACTATACACGATTAAGAAAATATTCATATTTAAGCTTCTTTCATATCATCTTTCTTCACACAAGCTTCTTTTATATTTTCTTCATTCATACCAACATTTTTCATTGCAACTTCTCTCATATCACCTTCTTTTATATCAACCTTCAACATAACAACTCTTTTTTTAGCAAGTTCTTTCATATCAACGTCTTTTAAATCTTCATTACGTACATATGAATCTTCAAATTATAAAACAATAACAAAGAATTTTCAATGTAAATTTATCCGAAACATATGAGTTTTTAAATTTAAGTTAGACATTTCAGTGATAATCACTAATGTTGACCACTTCAAATTGCATTATCTTTTTATACATAATGGTTTAAAATGCATTAAAAATTACTCATGACAAAATTATACTCATATTAATGGTTATTTGACTTTAAATCCAAACTCATAACACAATTGCTAAAAAAATAATAATACTAGAATAGAGGGGGGAGGGGGTGTTTTATAGAAAGAGGTTCGAGGAGGGTAGCGTCCCACTTGACCGATTTCTCGGAGTCAGAAGAAGATCTCTCATCCGATCATCTTGAACACGAATGAGCTGCTTTTGATGTGAGATCAGCATCAAAAGAAAGAAGAAAAGGGTCATGATCATATGCTCGAATTTATTTTGAAATTTATTATCCATTAAATAAACGTTTTACAAATTTCACGTAACATGGGATTGAGTTTCAAATTGATTGCATGCGTTTAAAAAATGACTAGGTGTTATGACGTGTATACCATATTTTAGGAAAGAGTTTTGACTTTTGACTTTTATTATATTTTGACTTTTGGACAAAAGTTTGGTAAAACATTGAATTCTTTTGGCAACCTCAGCAAGTTTCTTTACATGCGGCAACTTCATGGTCGGCCACCCGTTGCCGTTATATCAAAATTAACGTTCAAACCCTTGTCTATGCTCTATACGTGGTGCCAACACACACTTGGTCCTTCTAGTTCACATTAAAATATTAACCTTGGTTTACATCTAAATCAAAGAAAGATCTTATGTTCGATGGCATCAATTAACTCTCTCTTTCACTTCATTCACGTTGTATTTTTTTATCACCTACACCTAGCTCTTTACACGACATCATTATATAAAACTATTTCTTTTTCCAGCTAAGTATGGCAGAATAGATTCACCCGTATCATATGTACGTGTATAAAGTCTAGTTGTTATTATATATAACGTGAGAAGAATAAGACCGTTAACCTAACCCAACTGATTTCAGGTGTTATGACATTTGATTAGGCTCTCCGAAACACCTTCAATCGATCACTTAATGGCGAAGTGACTAAACTCAACTCATATGCGTTTTGTGAAGCTATTGGCTTACTAGATTATCAGGTGACTTGCTATCCATCATTACGTAGGTCCCGATATCCCAAAAACTAGCACATCAAACTCGTACACGACAAATAGTGAATAATGATCACCACGAACCTTCGTCTGATTTATGCTATGATGAAAAGAAAGCCGCAGCCGCTAATCAAAGGAACCATTATTTTCAGGTGTCGAGATACATTTGACTCTTGGAATCACCTTCACAGGATGGCCAAGTGGATAAGCCCAACTCACACAGATGATGAATATGAAATATTGGCTTGACTTATTATCATGCAATCTATTTTATAGGTCCCATTGTCCCCCCAATATCTTTAAACAAATATTGGCCCAAAGTCATATCTGTCTAGATTTCCCCTTTTATTAACCAAGCTCTAAAAATTCTAGGCTAAAAAGAATTGGTTAAAGACTTATATTATCAACAAATTTTCTTAAACTTTTAAATACCACCAATTTACTTTTTTTAATACCTTTATCACCAACTAAAGTTTAAATTTATTTCAAATATCACCAGTTTTCTTATATGTTACCGGCTATAGCCGGTTTTCACCTCAACGTCATCTAGTTTAGCCGGTGAGTTTTTTTTTTCTTTGATAATTGGCGTCACATCAGCTAAGTCAAACCCAAACGCAAAATCACAAGTCAAACATAATAAACACACACATTCATTTAATCCATTACCCACCCCGATCATTTGTAAACACACGTCTTTAATTACTGAAACCCAGTAAACACACACATTCAAACAATGAATCCAGATAAAAACAAATGTATTTTGATTTATGTTTTCGTATATCAATTGTTGATTTCGTAGATTCATTAACATGTTTTTTGATCTATAAATGGTGGTGTTTGGGGTTGTTAGTGATTCTCTGTAAAATGGGGTTGTTTTGTAGTTTATAATGGTCGTTATGTTATCTGTAATGTATGCTCTGATTTTCGTATATATGATGATTTTTATGTGTTTGATAAAATGTTTATAAAGTAGTTGGAATGTGCCTAGAACCTTATTTGTGTTGCCAGTAATGTGCCTAGAACCATTACTTATAATGTGCCTAGAACCATTGTTTCATGCCTTATTAAGTGTTTAATAATAACTAGTTATTTGTGTTGTCTGTTTGTGAGTACACTGAGAGGTCCAAATCAATGAGAGCATTGGAATGTGCCTAGTTTGAGATTGGCCACCAATGACAGTACCTATTAGACATGTTTGTGCTTGGCCACCAATGAGACTACAAATGCAGCCTAGTTTGTGATTGGGCATCATTGAGAGTTCAAATGCAGCCTTGTTTGAGATTGGCCACCAATGAGAGTACCTAGCAGACATGTTTGTGCTTAGCCACCAATGAGACTTCAAACGCAGCATAGTTTGTGAAACATTGCTTCCTTGTTTGGGATAACACAAACGAGGAGCAAATATGAGAACACATTGGATTCTTCTACAATGGTATACCTTGAAAAGCTTTTTCTTTGATTGTGATATAGCTTAACATTTTCATCAATCAAACTAATCTACCATTTGTTATTTGCAGATGTCATACCAATTTCTTCTGATTCAAGCAGTTCAGAATCAAGCATTGCTGGTTCAAGATTCCTTCCTCAAATCCTTGCTTGGTATTATCCACAACAAGATTCTTCAAGCTCTGATCATATCCAAGCCATTGAAGCTCTAGAGCCTCTCCTAGCTAAAGATCATATCCTAGCTCTTCCTGTGTCACTTCAAAAGCCTCACAAACTAAAATTTAACCAGAATATAGTCTTGGGACTGGCAACTAAGAAAACATGAAATTCCGTTGGTGACAAGACTTTTAGGACTAAAATTTTTAAAGGTTTTGGAGCACCTGAATGCAGCCATGGGAAAGATAAGAGGAAGATGGTTTAGGGGTTTAGGATCTCCATTAACAGCTTTTGTGGTAGCCTGGTAGGTAAGCATGGTATTTGATAGTTTAATACGGTAGTATTAGTTCTAACCTTTTTATGAATGTAATTAACGATGGTATGGCACTATAACTAGTAATCTGTAGTTTAAATGGATCTAGTTTATAACTTTAAATTATATCAGTTTGGTTTGTTATATTGTGTTTTATAGTTTGGTTATAATGTCTTTATCAGGTTAGTTCATTTCTGCAAATCATATGTAATTGGTAATTTAAATGGGTTTTTATACAAGAAATCATGTGTTGTTCATTTATGCAAATCATAGGTTTTTAGTATTTTACATGTTTTCTGCAAAATAGAAGTGAACATGTTCTCTAAAAAATTTACATTTTTTTTCTGGAAATTTGTGTTCATGGTCTTGGTGTATGATTTAATGATTTGTGGAAATTTGAGTTCTTGATTTTAGATACAAATTTGTGTTGATGATTTTAATGATGATTTATGTATGGTTCATGATTTGAGATTAAGAGAATGATAAAAGATTTTGAAATGGGTATAAACCATCACTGTAACCCAACTATAGCCATATGATTTTTCACGTGGGATAAATTAATGACGTGGAAAAATAAAATTGGTATACTAGTGATATTTATAGGTAACATCAAGTTTTGTTGGTGATAAAGGTATTAAAAAACGCAAATTTGTGGTATTTGAAAATTTGGGAAAGTTTGTTGGTAATATAAGTCTTTAATCCAAAAAGAATACGTGAAATCCCAAATTGCTCCACCAATCTCTTCTTTTTTCTTTTTATTTTTTAGTTAACTGAGATTTCGATTTGACATTGCGAGCCGATTAAACCTTCACATAGCCATGTTTTTGTTTTACTTTCACTTTTTATTATTCTAAATTTTAAAGTAGGATGTATTGTATTGATATTTTATGATATTTAAATGAGAGGGATAGGTGTGGTGAAAAGGGTTTTCTCCTCATTTGGAGTCCACGGGTGCCACATTACCATAACACAACCCCTGCTTACCATAACACAACACAATTTACTCATTTGGATCCCACTACTTCAATTTTTATTTTATTTATTTAAATTTTCAAATAAACTAAAATTCATTCATACAAATAAAATTACAATACGAAAGTAAACTACAATACAGGAAAAAAAACGCAACAAGCTACAATACCAAAAAAACACAAAAACACAAATGACGATACGATAAGAAAATACAAATCAACCAACGATTCTCATAAAGCTTTTAAATTGATTTGTAACTGTCGATAAGATCTGTCTTCTCCTCCCAGACTTGCAACACTTGGTTCCTAACATTTTTTCAGGGCGATTGAGAGACGCATATCTGTTTTCCTCGATTCTCAGTAGAGTTTGTAGAGCGACGCTGATAGTTGGACTCTCTTGAGGCAACTCACGTAGTCTTTCGACCTTTGGACCACGATCATGCATCTGTAACATAATACGAGTTATCTCACCTAGAAAATTGTTAATGAGCTTGAGTTCTTTTTCTTGTTCGTATTCGGCTAAGGATAGCCTTTTGCACCTCAGCTGGTGCGTTAGCCATAGCGTTTGTGTGAAAATGAGTGATACTTGAGAGAGTTTGATAAGAAGTTTTGTGAGAAACCGAATGACGGTAAAGAGGTATTTATAGGGGAAACAGTCGTTGGAGGCTATCGAATTCAAATTTTGAATCTGCTGCAAAAATTTTAATTCAAATTTTAAAGTTACTACACGAATTCAAATTCAAAATAAAAGTTATAGTACGAATTCAAATTCAAATTCAGTTTCAAAGTTACAGTTCAAATTCAAAATTTCAAAGTACGAATTCAAATTCAAATTCAAAATTAAACAAACGCTATCTTTTTTTCCCTATATATATCTGCTACATTTTCAACAAAAAAACACATCTATCACACACAACTTCTTTCAACTTCACCATTTTTGTAACACCTCAACCCGACAAGGGTCCGAATGTCACATTATAGAGTCATCTCATAATATACTAATAAAAATGCAAGCGGAAGTCTTATTAAATAAAATACCAAGTCATATAAACGAATGAATTACAAAGGAAAAATACATAATCCAACATGTCTAAAAGATACGAAATATCAAAACAAATGTTCTTCCAAATGAGTCCAAAATAATAAGGGAAACTAGGGTCAGTTCACTCAAAAGCTCCTACTCTCAGCCCATCAAAGCCCAGCATCCCACTTGGTACCTGCCGCATGGAAAAGAAATGCGGCTGAGCTTAAAAAGCCCAGTGAACAGATATAACAAAACAAAAGCTAAACGTAATAAAAAATGCAAAAACGAATCAAATGAGGCTGATAAACAAATCGTAACGAATGAACACAATGAGGAACCTGCAGAACACAATATTAACATATATCTAGAAGGAACAGAAATCAAAGAAGACCAAAGTAAAGCAAAGCAGCGAATCATTTAACAATCTAAGCTCATATAAATAACCAAACCTTCAAGTATCGAAACATAATCATATAGGAGTTGATGAACAGTATCATAATCAAAACAAGAAACCAACCATTGTACTATCATACCAGTCAGCGAATCAACTAAACATAAATATGGCGAAACAAACAAATCAAATAATCAGATATACATAAGCTAAATAGAATTCTAAAATCAGGCGAAACCAACTGAATAGAATGTAAGCATGGCAATCACACAAGTCAGAAAATCAACAATTAATAAACATAATAAATATCATAACAAGCTGAGATACTAATGAAAGTATAAGCATGTCAGTCACAAGTATAGGTAGAAAATATCTTTAACATCATAACTAAATGAAGTAGCTAAACAAGAATACAAAGATGACAAACTAAACAAATCAACTAGACTGATAACATAAGTTGTACCATATTCCTTCATCAAACAAGAACATGAACAAGTGTAAACATGACGGATCAACAAGTCAGGTAAACATCCATTACTATGTTGAACCGATAACATAAGCATCATAAACATCAAGCAGAAGTACAAACACGGAAATCACAATTTGCAGGTAGATTACTAAATGATAGTCATAGCCCTCGACATAACTGAACGAAGTATGACATGATCAACGGATAAATCAAATGATTACATACTAGCATGGCAACCAGATGAATCAAATAGTTGATGAGTGTGTAAATATTCATCATTTTTGGTCAAATCTGAACTGCAAAACATTTAAAAACACTCAGAAATGCATCAAAATATCCCAAAATTGTATTTTATATGTTTCAGATGCAAAATGTTTAAAATCGATGAAAACGAGCTAAGTTTGCATAATTGGCGCTTCAAATCCCGACTTTCAAATCTTGACAAAATCACCCCGGGCATTTGTTTTGTATGAAAAGTCAACCCAAGTCCTTTCAAAATCAAAATGTATAAAAAATGATCCTTGGGTAAAAAGTTTGGAGAATTTACAAGTTTGGTCTTTCAAGTTTCAAAAATTGGCAAAAATAGTCCTTGGAAGTTTAAAAATGTCTTTTATGGTCCTTGTACTAATGAAACTTGTCATAATTGGTCCCTTGGAATAATTTTGCAAAATGACAGAATTGGTCCCTCAAGTTTGGTGAATTGCAAGTTTGGTCCTTATGTTATTAATAAACAAAACACCCTTGAACCCTTGCTTGGACCATGACCCCCTGTCAAAACACCCTTGACCCTTTTGTTTTGACCCCCTCCCTATTAATAAACCCCAGTCAAACCCCAAGTCAAACCCACTCACCCCTTTTCCCTCCTTTTCCCATCTTCTTCAACCCACTCTCTGCAAAACCCAGACACCCCTCACCTCCAGCTCATATCCCACCACCCTTATCACTCCACCTCACCAAAACAACAAAATGCATTTAATGCTTCTTCTTCACTTGCACTCAACCTGTCCCAGTTGGCATATCTCATTTTACCAAAAGCCATCAATGGCTAAAATTGACTCTAGTGATCCAATGGTTCTAAAAAGAAGTGGGAATTGATCGGAAGACACGCTGGGAGCAATCTTGTTATATAAATAGAAGGAAGAAAGCTAGAGAGTAGTAGTTAGTTTTTATAATTTCATGCAAATCGTTTTTATTATAAATGTCTTAGTTTAAGTCTAAAATTGTAATCTCTAGTTTCTATGTACTAAACTTAAGTTGTTTAATCATTGTAATTTACTTTCAAGTATCAATTCAAGGTTTTATCATAGTTTCATGTTTTTATGTTTCCTGTTATAAGTTCAGTTTACATGTTCTTAAATCCAAGCTCCAAAGAGCTTATTTCTAACTCAAACAAGCCCAATGAAGTCGTTGATAGCTTTCAGGAGCTTTGGAAACGGATTCAACAAATTTGGAACTCACCAACAAAAGTCAACTGTGAAGCTCAATATGGACTTAGTTATGGAATTGGGTTGATGCAGTGTTGGATATGGTTGAGATAAGTTAGGTTAGTGGTACTTTGTCGCTTTTGCAAGCCATCATTGTGGCTAGGACTTTTGTAAGTGTTTGCTTGCTATCTCAATTTTGTCAATTAGCATAAACCGCTTTTAGCCCATATTCTAGCTGTAGTATCCGCATTATTTAGCTCGTATTTGTTGTTAGATCATAGTTGTAAGCTTTCATGGATTTAGAGTAAGTGGTGGTCATTTTAAGTTTGCATTTTAGTTAGATTCAGCAGTGTTTGGATCCGCTTACTAAACCTGTGTTAGAGGTGTAGCTTTTAGTTAAGTCCTGATAATTTAGTCTTATCTAGGTTAAGTGGCATCAAGTAAATCTGCATATTGCACCTTAGAACTAAAAAAGTCAAAATCAACATAAATCTGTCCTAATTTCATATCTGTTAGAAATTTTTAAGATCATAAGCTTGATTTGTGTTTAGAATTCAGTAGAGTAGCTTTATTTAACTTTGTTTTAGCTTGAAACATCAATCTCGGTTCATAAATTGGTTTCAAATCTCACAAAGTCAAAGTTATCAAACCGCTATTAAGTCAAAAGTTAAAAACTCGTTTTCACCAAGGTTTGTGGAATTTTCATTGATTCATTATTGGATCAATTCAAGTAAAATTTTGGGCTTAATAACTTCAGTTGGTCAAGAGTTGAAATCTGATTTTTGTAGAATTTTGTAATTTTTATAAGCTTCAAATCACTTGTGTATTAAGCAATAGTGCCTGTGACTCAGTTAACGAAGTGTGCAAGGTTTGTGCAGAAAGCTTTTAACAAGCTCATGAGAGCTTGTCTTGGTCTGATTTTTGGTTTATAAGCTCCTTGGCAGTGTCTGCTGAGATTGTGGTATCTCGCTTTGGGTTCCAACTAGGGTAGATAGCTTATTTTAAGCTTGAAATCACTCGTAACTGATTTCACTAGTTTGATTTTGTATTCATAAGCTTGTAGCTGATAATCTAGAGGTGTAGATTAGTTGATATAGGTTCTTTTCACTAAATTGTAGCTTAATCTAGCTTATGTGTTCATTTTGTGCTCTTTAGTGCTTATTTGCTTAATTTGAGTGCTTATTTATAAGCACATTTCACTACGCCTTCATAATCTTGCGCACTAGTATATGTTTTTATATTTTTCATAGATTTAGAATATTAATTTAGACTTTTCCTGAATTTTTCATAATTTTTCATCACTGTTTGCTATTTTTCCCAATTTAAATCAGTTTTTAAGCCTTTTTAATTAGCCTTTATTACAAATAAATCAAAAAATCTTCAAAAAAATAAGTTTTCAATTTTCCTAGGTTAAGATAAATATAAAAAGCCAAAAAAATATTTTTCCATAATTTTCCTAGTTTAAATAGTAATTTTTAGCAATTTAATTAGTTTTAAATAGTTTTTAAATCATAGAAATTAGAATATAAATCAAAAAAATACAAAAATAGTTTTGAAAATTCTCTTTAGTTATTCTAGATTTTTGAAAAATAGTTTCACAATTTTCCTCTTTATTTTCATAATTTTTAGTATTTTAATTTAGTTTTAAAGTTTAAAATTAGTTTTTAATTCAAATTTACAAAAGAAAAATTAAGAAAATCCATTTTTAAAAATAGTGATAGCGTTTATTTAATATAATTTATCTTTTTAATTTTCTTTCATTTTTCCTTTGTTATCTAGTATCAATCATAACCCCTTTCTTGTTCAATATCACCCGATCACTACACGTTTAGGTTCAATTGCACAGCTCGTTGGGACTTAACGACCTGGGGAAACACTAAACTCTCCTGGACTTAATTGCTTTGGTTTTAAACTGTCTGAATTTTATTACGGTTGACCATTCACAAGTGGTTAACTTGTGTGATAAACCTGACCGTTTGGGACCGATCAAATTTTCACGAATTTTATCATGTAATTATACCACCCCATTCCCCCATTTTTGGCCAAATTTTTTTTTGGAGTAAGTGTTTTGCACTTACCCAGCTTACGGTTATCAGTCCGCCATGTCTAACAAACAAAAGGAATTGCTAATCCAGGAGCAAACGGCTCTTGGTAAAGATATCTCAAATCCGTTGACGGCTTGCAATTTGCCCAAAATTGTATGGTGTTCACCTCACCATATCTTTAATTAGTGAAGAGTTGGCTAGCCCGCAAGTTTATGGCTTGTGGTAAAGGCGGTTGGAAAACCATAATTGGTAATCGACTCACCAAAGATAATATAGATAATTTATCTAAGAGTTGGCTAGTCCGTAAGCAAACGGCTTCGGTAAAGACAAATCAAAACCGTTGAAAGTTCTGGTGATTTGCTCAAAATCATATGGTTATCGAGATACCATAGTTCTTACTTGAACTGAAACAATTGGCTACTCCATAAGTAATGGCTTTTGGTAAAGAGATTCAAATCCATTAAGTTTTCATAAAAGATTGCTAAGGACTAGCAATAGTTTAGTGTGGGGATGATGAAGTGTGTAAATACTCATCATTTTTGTCAAATCTGAACCGCAAAACATTTAAAACACTCGTGAATGCATCAAAATAATGAAAATATCCCAAAATTGTATTTTATATGTTTCAGATGCAAAATGTTTAAAATCAGATGAAAAACGAGCTAAGTTTGCATAATTGGCAGTTTCAGTCCCCCGACTTTCAAATCTTGACAAAATCAGTCCCTGGGCATTTGTTTTGTATGAAAAGTCAACCCAAGTCCTTTCAAAATCAAAATGTATCAAAAATGATCCTTGGGTAAAAAGTTTGGAGAATTTACAAGTTTGGTCCTTCAAGTTTCAAAAATTGGCAAAAATAGTCCTTGGAAGTTTAAAAATGTCTTTTATGGTCCTTGTACTAATGAAACTTGTCATAATTGGTCCCTTGGAATAATTTTGCAAAATGACAGAATTGGTCCCTCAAGTTTGGTGAATTGCAAGTTTGGTCCTTATGTTATTAATAAACAAAACACCATTGAACCCTTGCTTGGACCATGACCCCCTCAAAAACACCCTGACCCTTTTGTTTTGACCCTCCCTATTAATAAAACCCCAAACCCCAAGTCAAACCCACTCACCCCTTTTCCCTCCTTTTCCCATCTTCTTCAACCCACTCTCTGCAAAACCCAGACACCCCTCACCTCCAGCTCATATCCCACCACCCTTATCACTCCACCTCACCGAAACAACAAAATGCATTTAATGCTTCTTCTTCACTTGCACTCAACCTGTCCCAGTTGGCATATCTCATTTTGGCGCCAAAAAGCCATCAATGGCTAAAATTGACTCCAGTGATCCAATGGTTCTAAAAAGAAGTGGGAATTGATCAGAAGACACGTGGGAGCAATCTTGTTATATAAATAGAAGGAAGAGAAGCTAGAGAGAGTAGTAGTTAGTTTTTATAATTTCATGCAAATCGTTTTTATTATAAATGTCTTAGTTTAAGTCTAAAATTGTAATCTCTAGTTTCTATGTACTAAACTTAAGTTGTTTAATCATTGTAATTTACTTTCAAGTATCAATTCAAGGTTTTATCATAGTTTCATGTTTTATGTTTCTGTTATAAGTTCAGCTTTACATGTTCTTAAATCCAAGCTCCAAAGAGCTTATTTCTAAATTCAAACAAGCCCACTGAAGCTGTTGATAGCTTTCAGTGAGCTTTGGAAACGGATTCAACAAATTTGGAACTCACCAACAAAAGTCAACTCAGTAAAGCTCAATATGGACATAGTTATGGAATTGGGTTGATGCGTTGTTGGATATGGTTGAGATAAGTTAGGTTAGTGGTACTTTCGCTTTGCAAGCCATTGTGGCTAGGACTTTTGTAAGTGTTTGCTTGCTATCTCAATTTTGTCAATTAGCATAAACTGTTTTAGCCCATATTCTAGCTGTAGTATCTGCATTATTTAGCTCAGTATTTGTTGTTAGATCATAGTTGTAAGCTTTCATGGATTTAGAGTAAGTGGTGGTCATTTTAAGTTTGCATTTTAGTTAGATTCAGCAGTGTTTGGATCTGCTTACTAAACTGTGTTAGAGGTGTAGTTTTTAGTTAAGTCCTGATAATTTAGTCTTATCTAGGTTAAGTGGCATCAAGTAAATCTGCATATTGCACCTTAGAACTAAAAAAGTCAAAATCAACATAAATCTGTCCTAATTTCATATCTGTTAGAAATTTTTAAGATCATAAGCTTGATTTGTGTTTAGAATTCAGTAGAGTAGCTTTATTTAACTTTGTTTTAGCTTGAAACATCAATCTCGGTTCATAAATTGGTTTCAAATCTCACAAAAGTCAAAGTTATCAAAACTGCTTATTAAGTCAAAAAGTTAAAAAAACTCAGTTTTCACCAAGGTTTGTGGAATTTTCATTGATTCATTATTGGATCAATTCAAGTAAAATTTTGGGCTTAATAACTTCAGTTGGTCAAGAGTTGAAATCTGATTTTTGTAGAATTTTTGTAATTTTTTATAAGCTTCAAATCAGCTTGTGTATTAAGTTAATAGTGCCCTGACCTCAGTGTTAACGAAAGTGTGCAGTGTTTGTGCAGAAAGCTTTAACAAGCTCATGAGAGCTTGTCTTGGTCTGATTTTTGGTTTATAAGCTCCTTGGCAGGTCTGCTTGAGATTGTGGTATCTGGTTTTGGGTTCCAACTAGGGTAGATAGCTTATTTTTAAGCTTGAAATCAGCTCCTCAGAACTGATTTCACTAGTTTGATTTTGTATTCATAAGCTTGTAGCTGGTAATCTAGAGGTGTATATTAGTTGATATAGGTTCTTTTCACTAAATTATAGCTTAATCTAGCTTCTGTGTTCATTTTGTGCTCTTTAGTGCTTATTTGCTTAATTTGAGTGCTTATTTATAAGCACATTTCACTACAGCTTCATAATCTTGCGCACTAGTATATGTTTTTATATTTTTCATAGATTTAGAATATTAATTTAGACTTTTCCTGAATTTTTCATAATTTTTCATCACTGTTTGCTATTTTTCCCAATTTAAATCAGTTTTTAAGCCTTTTTAATTAGCCTTTATTACAAATAAATCAGAAAATCTTCAAAAAAATAAGTTTTCAATTTTCCTAGGTTAAGATAAATATAAAAAGCCAAAAAAATATTTTTCCATAATTTTCCTAGTTTAAATAGTAATTTTTAGCAATTTAATTAGTTTTAAGTAGTTTTTAAATCATAGAAATTAGAATATAAATCAGAAAAATACAAAAATAGTCTTGAAAATTCTCTTTAGTTATTCTAGATTTTTGAAAAATAGTTTCACAATTTTCCTCTTTATTTTCATAATTTTTAGTATTTTAATTTAGTTTTAAAGTTTAAAATTAGTTTTTAATTCAAATTTACAAAAGAAAAATTAAGAAAATCCATTTTTAAAAATAGTGATAGCGTTTATTTAATATAATTTATCTTTTTAATTTTCTTTCATTTTTCCTTTGTTATCTAGTATCAATCATAACTCCTTTCTTGTTCAATATCACCCGATCACTACACGTTTAGCTTCAATTGCACAGCTCGTTGGGACTTAACGACCTGGGGAAACACTAAACTCTCTTGGACTTAATTGCTTTGGTTTTAAACTGTCTGACTTTTATTACGGTTGACCATTCACAAGTGGTTAACTTGTGTGATAAACCTGACCGTTTGGGACCGATCAATAGTCACATAACAGCATGGTAAGCGGATAATCAGATATTAGCATGATAACAGATGAATCAGGTAACCACATACTAACATAGTAGATCGAGAAATCATGCAATCATAATCAACATGGTAAACAGATGAACCAAATAATCATATAATAGCATATTCAACACTTGAATCCAACAATCATATAACATATGAATCAAATAGTCACATAACAGCATGGTAAGCGGATAATCAGATATTAGCACGATAACAGATGAATCAGGTAACCACATACTAACATAGTAGACCGAGAAATCATGCAATCATAATCAGCATAGTAAACAGGTGAACCAAATAATCATATAATAGCATATTCAACACTTGAATCCAACAATCATATAATAGCTCGGTAAATGTGTGAAGTGGTAATCTGAAGTATAAGCTTGGCAACCAACCGAAATAGAGTGAAAGCATAGTAAATCAAATGAACTGAAGACTGAGTCCGATAGTCAAACGAATCACATAAGAATACTGAGTGAATAAGTAGTCAACTGAATGACTGAATAGGCATAGTAAACGAATAAAAATCAGAATATCAGATAGTCACATAATAACAAAAATCAGAATGTTGCCACGAGCACCTAATACTAAAGGAGATACTCCAATAGCCAAATCTAACAAATCACATATCTTAACCCATATCTGCCAAATCATATCAAATCCATCAAATCATAAGTGCACAAGGAGGGGAGACATCTCAAGTACCAAATGGAGTAGCTAGCTCCCAAATGTGAGGGGGTGTATTGCACACACGCACCACATCACCAAAACTGAACTGAGTACTTAGGATGCATCCATACGCTTCCTGCAAAACAAATCAAATATACATAGGCCAGTACAAGACTGTACATACGTATTCATAATGGCCAAGTACACACATATCATAATCATATCAAAAGGGAACGCCGGGGACTAATCACACCGCCCTATATAGTGTCATGCCATTGGTGCATCAATGACATGGCCATGGAACCTCCATGTCTAGTTAGCTCGGGCAACCAAATAAAACAAATCATATCATATCAAACTGGTCATATAATGGAATTATATCAATAAGGGATCTCAAACGGATAACATATCAAACGAATAACTAATCGAATATGAAATCAGAGGATCATACCAAAACGAATCATATCAAAAGGATCATATCAAATCAAGGTAAGGAGAATACGAATCAGATATCAAAATAGACAAGAGTCATGAGAGAAAAGATGTGTCATTACTGAAATGATGGAATATCTGTACCTCAAATGTGTCTGTGTAAGAGTAAGGCACACAAGCAAGCTCAACGTTCCTGCTTCACTAAATCTACATTAGGACATATCATAAATCACATATGTGTTCCATTTATAAATCATGTTTAACTTATCTCTCATTTATACTTAGTTTCAAATTCATAAATTTCTGTCTTTTAGTATTTCAAATCTGGACCAGAATTTAGCAATTTTTATAGAATACTTACTTAACTTAAATAAAATTAAGAAAATTCCCAGGGGTTCCCATATGAGTTAAGAGAATCTCCAAATTTTGGAGGATTTTATTTCCAGGTCAAATGGCCTATGGAAAATCATAAATCCAGACCTGTCCAGAACTTACTCAGAATTACACACACCAAAAGTATAGCCCAGAAAAGCACACTCACACTACTCCATAAATCAAACCAAAAATTACAGGTGTCACACAATATATAAACATGATAACCACTAAAGGAAAAGTTCCAGAACCTCATGGTTTTAATACCAAAAATCAAATAATACATCACAAATTTAAACTCGTAATCTCAGATTCAAACACCTTAACTTCAAAAATGTAAAAATCATACTTCCAGGTATGCAAATGCTACAAGTCTTATATTTCCAGAAATCTATTTTAAATTACTACGATTTAGGCTCAAGAATCACTCAAAAACATGCAAGTATCATCAGTTTACACCTAGATGAATCCAACCTAAATTCTGGACAGCTTAACAAGCAATCGTAACCAAGCAACAAACAAGTCACCAATCATCTCCCAAGCATGCCAAACATCACAAAACTCATCATACATCATGTTTAGGGTCTAATAGCATGAATTTTACAGAGGTGTCATCAATTTAACCAATGAAGCACAATAGCAAGCATTTAACATATTATAAGTCCATAATTTCATGTAGAAAGTTAATAACAAGTCCTAAACACGTTGAAAACCTATCCATCATCCACCAATTCATATCCACAAGGCAACCATCATCAAATATCAATAAATCACATAAATAAAAGCCTAACCATCCATCTCATACAATTCCCCATCCTATCTCACAAGATTACATGTTTTAGTCAAGTAAATATCACCATAACCTTCACATAAAATCATGAACTTCTAAGCTATCAAATTCATCAATAAGCATGTTATCACCTATCATTGAAAGTTCATGTACTCATTCTATATGACATGTAAGCATGTTATGAAAGCCGTTTCCAAATTCTTATATCCTAAGTACCATTTTTAAAGCTAACATGTCCACATAAAATCATGAATTCACAATTAGAGTTTAACATGAAAATGGTTTATAAAACTTCACAATGATTCCATAAGCAAGCATACATCACCTAAATAAATCTAATAACATATAAGGATCATCACATATCCATACTAACATTCATAACCATAATCATTTAACAACATAATTTCATTCACATAAAATCATAAATCAATAAACTAATACTATTCGTAGAATATGACACACATTACACAAAACCCTTATTCCAAACACACCATACACGACCCAAATCCACACGCAACCGAACCAAACAGCCCCGAATCTCATTTTTTGAAACCAAACAGCCCCAAATTCGAAATTATGAATTCTTTCTTTCAATTTCCTTCTCGGTAAAATTATTTTAATAGCTTAGGTTTAAACGATTTTCGGTACCATATAGATGTATATGAAATTAATAAGAACAAAAGGGAGCCAAGAGATACCAAATCGACCACCTTGCCACTGAAATCTTCAAAACGTGCCCTAGGTTCTTAGAAGGATTTCTTGGTCGCTTTTTTTTTTTAAATCTGTTCTAGGGTTTTTTTTGGGACGATGAAATTTTGGTATTCGGTTATCAAAAATATGGGGGATATGGAACCAGTAAAAAAAATGCCTATTATTTAGATGGTAGGGGAAATCATTCCTTAATTCAAATTTCAATGAATCTAGACACTTTTATTTGCCTATAAGTAGTGTACAAGATTTAAATAAAAAAAAGACCTAGAAAAAAAAATGTACATGTAGACATGTATATAAGTTAATTTACTATTTTTATTTAACTTAGGTTCTAATGAAGTATAAACATCATATTATATATTTAATATAGATTTCATAGATCGAATAATATAGTCTTTTATAATTCGCGAATTCAAGTTCTTAATTTACTTCCCATTCTGCAAATTCCAAATTTTTGTTGTGACGTTTTTTTTAGAGTTCAAAATATGACGGAAATTTACGAGACGAAAATTCAGGTTATTACAATTTTATACAAAAATGTCTCAAGAAAACACTTCCGGAAACAATTCCCCGACACCCGAAAACCGTTTATTCTTGGACATACTCCCCCCAACACCCGAAAAAACCCCGACTACGGTTCATCATCATAACAACATACGAACCAATCCATGTCAACTAATTCTTCATTTCCAATGGTAGAGGAACCAGGTGATGAATATGAAACTGGAAGTTATGAAAATGCCGATGGATTTTTTTTACTAAGGAACAAGAAGAGCAACTTCTTCTGGATGAAGAGGCATTAAGAGAAAAATTGAAAGAACAAGCAAGGGTTGATGCAGAAAACGCAAGGCGTCAACAAAAGTTGGATGAGAAACATAGGAAAGAACAAGCGGATGATGACTATTTCATGTTGGAATTTGGGAAGTATCATGATTATGATTCTGCATCCGGGGAGTATCTAGATTAATCTATGGGTGAAGAACTTATGTGTTTTATTTTATGTATCATAGTTTTTATTTTCATTTCAATGTCGTTATGGGGAACCTGAAACCGATTATGAAACATATTAAGCTATGTATTGTTATGACTTATGAGGTTGTATTTCGTATCTTATCGTATTGTAGTTTACTTTGTATTGTTTGTAATGAACTATTTGAATGAAATGTGATCGTACCTTCTACTCTTCAAATACAAAATTTATAAGTTACATTCATTTATTTAAACATAAAGTTACAATACGAAATTTAAAATAAAATATATAATCGTCCTAATTGTATTTTTCATGTAGCCAAATAAACTTCCTCGCGATTTGTTTTTCTACTTTCCCCGCCTTGCTAAACAGAACATTATGCATCTCGTAATCTTTCGCAGATTCTTCGTTTAAAAAATCTCTATTTGAGCATGCTTTTCAGACGGAATGTTATTGCATTTCTCGTATGCTTGTCTCAAATTATTTTTAGCCTCGCATGCCTTTTCAAATTGCATGGCTAATTCGCACAACACTTGTTGATGAGCTCTATCCTCCATAATTACTTTATCAACTAAAGTCATGATTTCATCGATCGTATGTGGAAATGAACACACCATATCAGATTTTTTTTAGAGATGAAATGTTTTCAAAAAGAATTTGTGTGTAAGTTTTATTAAAATAATGTAGTATTTATAGTGTATAAAATTGTGTTTATTAAAAAAAGGAAATAATTGAATTTTTAGACGTTTAATAACGTTAACCTGCAAAAAGTGTGCAACATTTCCCTCGTCAAGCAGACGACGAACCACCAAACAACGGACGATGGCGAAGGCCACCGGTGTGGCGACGAGAAGATGGCGACGTCAGAGTGACGAGCACTCTCTCGTTATCACACCGTTCGCTCGGAGAGTTACATATTTGAAACTGTCACAATACTATTTAGAATTTAGATGCATCATACCAATAAGCAACTAGAAAATATATGTTTAATATACTTTAATTTGTGGTCAAATTAATAGAACAACGAAACACTTTCTCATATTCGAAAATTCTAAATACTCAAATGACCACAAATATAAGTTTTGGCGTCAAATTATGATAGATTACTACTTAAGCAATAAACATCACTATTAATGACTAGCAATCACATTTACAACCATAAACACAAGCTACAGAAAATGTGAGACCTTGTAACTTCATAGCACACTACACATAATAGTATGGCTGCTATTTTAAGACATAGTAACGCACTGATCCCTCAACCGCCAAACATGGACGGACCTTAGTGGAGATCGGGGAAGACCACAGCCCTCCCAAAATTTTGAGGTTTTACTTATATTTGCTTAAAGGAAATACAACTTTGGCTCACTCAAGTTCACTAATATAGAACTCGGACCTCCCAATAAATTTAATCAAGTTCCGTCTTTGCCGCCAAATCCTGGCTTCGTCTTTGCCGACACTTGCACCTTAAGTTCCTAAATGACAACCTGTAAGTAAAAAACAACAACAAGCCTTCATTTGACGTATGGATGACAAATATAAGAATAAGACCGTTATCAAGTTATCAAACCAACCGCATATTGCAAATATTGAGATATTGGATTCCAATCCAAAACCAGATTCACACCATGACTAAGTGACTAAGAGCGGAGGGTGTGGTCTCTTCATAGCTCGCCGTTGGCTTATGTAGCAACTCGCCGTGCCTCGCCACCATACCCCCACCCCTCGCCGTAGCTCGCCGTGGAGCACTTCTTCGTGGTGACGACGAGCATGAATTTCTGACAAAAGCTTGTGTGAGATTTATAATTTTGTTCAAGTGTGTGTTTGTGTCTGTGTAGTGTGTGTTTGTGTGTGTGAAATTTTGGTTGAATAAGAAGACTTTTTTTTTTTTTAATAATTTTTTTCAAGTATATTGTATTGTATTTTTATTTTAATAAATAGATTTAGTTTATTTGAAAATTTGAATAAAAAAAAATAAAGTGGTAGTGGTGGGCGCTAAATGAAAAGGTTGAGCTTTGTTATGAGGGAATGGGAGTTTGTTGTGGTTACTTGTGGAAAAGTGGGATGCTGATTTGACACTGAGATGACAGTGATGAAGAGCTTCAGCTCCATCACCACACCTTCCACTCTAACCCCAACTTACACTATTTAATGTGTTATCAGGTTGACTTACACAAACTGACAAAAGTATTATAAAAGTTTTTACGAGATAAAGATGTCAACTAATGTAAAAAGCAAGTGGCCCGATATATTGCACTTCACACAATAATTCTAGGCATTAAATTTTGGATTGAATGTTCACCTAATAGTATTGAAAACGAGTGTGGAAACCCGCGCGATGCAGCGGGATTGGCTTAAAATGACTTACTTTGCAGCGACACTTAAACCTTAGGGACTATTTTTGTCAAGTTGTGAAACTTTGCATTTAATGTTTGGACTTACTTTGCAACGACGATTAAACCTCAAGGACTTTTTTGCGAAGTTGTGAAACTTTCGTTTAATGTTTGGACTTACTTTGCATACCACTTGGATCTCGGGACGTTTTGCCAAGTTGAGAAAGTTTGCAATTAATGCAAGGTTTTTGGGTACAAAGTTGTACGCCATTTAGTATTATATACAAATATGTGCAACCTGCACAAGCACCATTCGAAGTTTTGACAATTTCTAGAATGCAAATAGAAAAAGAATTGAGATAATTAAGCTTCATGTTGTTAAGAGACGAAGACGAATAAAGGATACAAGTGTCAAATGATTTTTTTTTTTTTTTTTTTTTAAATTAGGTATTGTTTGTTAATTAATAGGCTCGAATCTGATTCGCACATTTAAATCTGAATCTTAGACGAATGTTTAATTCTAAATGAAATATAATGTTTTTAAGTATGTCTGAATAATATAAATATAAAGTAGATTCATTCTTACTTTATATAAACGTTTATAATCTTGGAAATAAAACAACTGAATCATAAAATTAACACAACCTAGCAACGTTGAAGTAAAATGTGTTAAAACAAAACATTTAATGACATTGTGTTGCAAGATCTCGTAAAGTTGTCATATATTGTTGATATGATATACTACCATGTTGTTAAAAATTTTCATTATTTTATAAACTGTCACTATCAATTAAATTATGATGGTAAGATTGCGAAAAAAAGTAAAACATTTTACAATGTATTTAACATCGTCAATTAGCAATTAGAAATATTTTTAAAGAAAAAGATTCAAGTTTATGGTCAAAATACGCATGTCATATGTGATTTCACAAACTAATTATACATATTATTATATTTGAAAACACTCTTGTGTTTGAGCATTTTTGTCGTCATCATATTATCATTTTTAACATTTTTTATTTAGCAAAAGATATAACGACGGTTTTCTTTAAAACTAATGGAAAAGTGAAGAAAATATAAGACAAAATGAAATGAAAAAAAAAAGAAAAAAAAAGAAGGTTGAAAGACATTAAGAGGTAGTAAGACGTTTACTTTATATTTAGTTGGGTAAGAAGTTTGAGACTTTGACTGACTTTGAACTAGGAAAAAAATGTTTGACTACATTTGAATGATCAAATTGAGAGGTACACCACCTTAGTGTGTTTAGCGCAAAATTTGTTACAGTTTATAGACGATTAGGGTTTAGAATAAATTAATTTATAACATAAGCTTTGTTAGGGCGACCTTTTGAGAGTTTTTAAAAATAATTCCCTTCGTCTCAAAATTATTATCAGGAGACAAGATTCACACAGTTTAATAAAAGTTGACCTACTTTAATTTTCAACCATTCAAAAGAAATATTCCTCCACTGAATTCTTTTTTGAGTAAAATACACCGTTCATCGCTAATCTTGTACACGCGCATCACCCTGGGACAAACTTTGTCTTTTTCATCGTGGGGAGTCGAAAACAATGTTTATAGTCTAAATCAGTCATTTGATCCATTTTTCGTTAGTCAACGTCCCGCTATATATTGTTAAATCCCGTTATTCTTGTTAAATGACCATTTTGCCCATTTATATATAAAAACCTCAAACACATATTTCATTTCATCACTCTCTCCCATCCTTCATCTTCACCTTCTTCAACCAACATCACCATCGCCTTCACCTTCAAATGTGTAACTTCTGAATCCCTGTAAATGACATCCCCAATTTTATATTCTATCTTTTCTTATTATTCCCAAATTTCACCTCACTTATCACACATACAAACCCTAACCTAACCATAATTCCCAAATTGGGGCTGTGAATAGCTGTCAAGGGCAGGATCCTGGTTTTCGTCGAATGGATTTGTTACTCAACTTTTCTGATCCAATGGTGGGAAAAATATTTAGCAACGATGCTTGCACATGGGCGTTTGGTGTAAATGTGTTTGATATGCGAGAGTGGAGGAGGAGGAATCTGACCGCTGTTTATAACCACTACCTGCAACTGGTATGCAATTGATCTTTGCTTTTTCTTGTTGATAGTAATTCAAAATTCTATTGGTTACTACTTAATATCTAATTTTAACCATGTTCTTTTATTTCATTGTTATCTGCTTCGAAATTGGCATCCAAGATTATAATTCTAATGTTGATGTCGTAATTTATAGATTTCCAATTGGCTTTTTTAATTACAGCCAACTAAAAAAAAGAAAAATAAAAAAACAAAATCTCAAAATGGTACCTTCAGTAGTATGTTTATGTGAAGGAAAGCGAGTTATATTGGTGTGTTTGGGTTATGTGCTCGTGTTAAGGATTTGAGGTTGGGGCTTGAGGTTTATGGTAGGATGGTGAAGAGTGGTGTTGAGTTTGATGTCTTTGTGTGTAGCGCGGTTATTGATATGTATGGGAAGTGTAAAGAGGTATTAGGTGCTATGAAAGTTTTTGATAGGTGTCGAGATCAGAATGTTGTTTCCTGGACAGCAATGTTGGCTGCTTATTCGCAACATGGGTTATTTGAAGAGTCGTTGAAGCTTTTTTTGGATATGCAATGCGAGGATGTTTTTCCAAATGAGTCTACCATTACTGTACTGCTAAATACTAGTGCTGGATTATCATCGCTAGGATACGGATATTCATTGCATGCGCTTGCAGAGAAGACATGGTTTAGGGGTCATAAGAATGTCGAAAATGCTTTGATCAACATGTATTCAAAGACTGTTGAATATGAAGCTGCAAAAAAAATATTTTTAGGTATGAATAATCGTGATATCGTGACTTGGAATACCATGATATGCTCTGATACTCGTATCACGGACTTGGTGATAAGGCATTGGCTATATTTCAAGAAATGTTGAAAACCGATGAAAATACAAATCATGTGACTTTTGTTGGTGTTCTCACTGCTTGTGGACATTTGGGTCGTGTTGAATTTGGATTCTATTATTTCGACCAGTTAATGAAATAGAAGGGTGTAGAACCTGGTTTGTAGCACTATACTTGTATTGTGGGACTTTTAAGCAAAGCTGGACGATTAGATGAAGCTAAAAAATATATGTTATCAACATCAATTAAATGGGACGCCATTGCTTGGCGTACATTGCTTAGTGCTTGTCATGTTCATAAAAATTATACTCTGGGTACAGAAGTTGCTGACATCATCATGGGTTTGGACCCTGATGATGTTGGGACTTATACCCTTTTGTCTAATATGCATGCTAAGGGTAATAAATGGGGTGGGGTTACAAAAATCCGCGATTTAATGAAAAAAAAGAACATAAAGAAAGAGCCTGGATTGAGTTGGTTGGAGATAAAGAATCAAACACAAGTGTTTGTTTCAGATGATAATAAACATCCAGATTTTGTTGAGATTCATGAAAAGTTGAAGGAGTTGTTTGGTAAGATAAAAGGACTTGGTTATGTGCCTGATACTTATAATGTGTTGCATGATGTTGAGGATGAACAGAAGGAAGATTATGTGGGATATCATAGTGAGAAGCTTGCAGTAGCTTATGCCCTACTGAGAACACATAAATGGGCACTGATTCGTATCATAAAAAACTTGAGAATATGTGATGATTGCCACTCTTTTATGAAACCATGGAAGATATTGGTATCGAGAAATATAAAACCTATTGGAGGAAACATGTTTTGGACCAATTCAGTAGTATGTTTATGTGATTATAATATGTTTGGTATTAATATATAATCAATTTCCCAGGTTTTGTTGAAATTTATTTTTGCAATTGTCTACTTGATAATATTTAGGTCATTCTTTCATTTTATGTTGCTATTAATTTTAGAGAGATAAGCAGGAAAAAGAGATAAAGGGAGGGTGGTGGTAGTGATGGTATAACTTTATTAATTAAATACACAGTTAGTCCCTAAGGTTGTACCAGTCTTACCATTAAAATAATTAACCAAAATAATGAAATGACCATTTTGCCTCATGTGCGAGGCACATGGGGAAAATAACAGACGTTGATTAACGGAAAATGGGTCAAGGGACTGATTTAGACTATAAAAACCTTGTTTTGGGCTCCCCACGATGAAAAGGCAAGGTTTGTCCCAGGGTGATGTGTGTGTACAAGATTAGAGACGAACGGTGTATTTTTTTTTTTATTTTTTTTTTAACTATAAAGGGAAAGTGGACAATTATTTTGATACATCTAAAAAAGAAAATAAGGACTATTATTTTAAGACGGATGGAGTGCTATTATAAGTTTTTAAGATAATTCACTTACGAGAAGCTTCTAAAAAAAAGTTGAGATCTTATAAATTTCAGCCTTTTGTCAAACATATATAAAGATAAAAGCTACACCTTTTATAATATAAACTTAAGAATATATGTAATGCATCAAGTTTTTAAAACTTGATATATTTAATGCATAAGACATTTAATGACCAAAGTTTGAAGGAATGACTTGAGTTTTACCAAGTAATTGTAGAAAAACTTTTTAAAAAGCTTTAATTGCAATGGAAAAAACTTTATTTAACCATTTTTTAGAATAATGAAAAGTCTTTAATCACTTGAACTATTGTAGATGCTCTTAGAGCATCCAGAATGCACAAGTCTTTAATAGTTTTTTTACTATTCTACAAAGTCATTTGATAAGCTTTTTTGCATGGTGGTAAAAGCTTTTTGAGAATGACTTGTTTAACTATAATTTTTTGACGAAAGCTTTTCACTCTCTATTGATGTTATTTTATTATATTTATTCATTAATTACAAAGTTTTTAAAAGACTTGTACTATTAGACGAATGACTTTTAAATGATTTTTTCAATAATAAAAAAACGAGTTATTAAATGTGAAAAGTTTTTAAAGAATTTGAGCAAGCTTTAGCTACAAGCCTGCAACTAGTTTTGCTAAAAATAATATATGACAGTTTAGTCCATTAGCTAAATGATGTCATTTGTACATCACATAAATTACATTGCACTCTATATGACATCTGATCTTTTGTTATGTCACTAGTTGGATACCCGCGCATAGCAGCGGCGATAAATATAGTTATATAATAAATATAGTAAATGAATTGTTAACCCAACTCTCCTCGCAATTCCCTACCCGTTTAGTGAATTCATTTCACGACACTCCAAATGTATATGTGTTTGTTTGGGTTTTCCGTATCTTTCCCGTGACATAATTATTCCCGCATATAAAAAGACCTTCACAATCTCTTTCCCGTCAAACACTTTTCCAAAAGTAAATGATTTTGATAAATAAAGTTTGTATTGATTGAAATAAAGGTTAAAGTTATAAAAATTTGAATCAAAATAACATAAACCTCCAAAAGGTGAAGAATGGTGGGATCACCCTGGTCCCATGCATCCTAAGGATGCCAACCGGACCCTCCCCCAATGACCCGGCCCCAGGCAATGAGCACTGTCCCAGGGATGTACTTATCAAGAGGTTGGCTTTGAACCCGGCCATTTTCTCAAGAGGCCCCTCGTTCAACAAATCAATCGAGATTTCGCGATGGGGGATGGTACCAATTGAAAGCTTTTAGGCCAATGGAGAGATTCGAACCCCGGTCTATTGACACAAGGTTGGAAGCTCTTACCATTGGACTAAAGGCCCATTTGGAAAATAACATAAACCTACTAAAAATGTAAAAACTAAAAACTCATAAAAATATATCAAAATGGATGTTGAATTAAAGAGCGCAAAATTTTAAAAAATATGGTGAAGTTAGATCATAAAAAAATTAAACGAATTAAAAGATATTTAAATTTAAAAATAAAGGTGATTAATTAGTTAAGAAGATACATGTGTCACCCCATTATTTGAGTTCTTTATTTTAGTTTGTTAGAGTTCCTCCCTTTTTGTTATTTTTTAGTTAGAGAAGTGACACATGTCACTCAATGATTGGAGCTCTTTATCTTAATTTTTTGTGAAGCCCACAACTTAAATGCTTTATATAGTAGTATAGATATTTTATCGTATCGAAACAGGTATAACATATGCGAAATAAGGTGTGGTTGATAAATTACCTGGTTAACCAAAATGAGAAATGATAAGGATGCCTAAAAAACATGCCTAATTATATGCCTAACACTATGTGACAAGAGTTTATTGGTTGTAGCAGCCGGACCCACTTCTTCACAAACCAATAAACTCTTGCCACATAATGTTAGGCATATAATTAGGCATGTTTTTAGGCATCCCTATCATTTCTCAACCAAAATATCAAAACAATCACTAAATTCAAGTTGGGAGATATTTGATTTGACTTTTGTATAATTTGACTTTATGAATCCAAACCAACCTCACATCAAAGACCAAGGGGCTAAAGGACAGCTTGAAAACGTTCATTGTGTTTTTCATTAAAGTGATGGCCCCAATTGCACTCTTGCTATTTGAATCTTCTTATATCAAAAGTTTCAATATAGAATAAAACGAGCAAGTTTGCCCGCGCGTTGCTGCGGGGCGATTGTGTTTGTGGTTATTACGATTGTGTTTGTGGTTATTACATAAGAGGTTGTACTAAAAAGATGCTTGAATAATTGTACTTTGGAAATGATACAATTGTAAGAGTATGCATTGTGTACTTGGATCAATGTATCCATATGATCCAGCAATAGTAGACATGCTCTCCGCCAGTAGCATTTCTCATGAACTTAGCCAGCCCAAAATCAGCAACATGAGCTTCATAATCCGAATTCAACAGTATGTTATTCAATTTCACTCTCGATGGATGATATACGGGGAGCAATCATGGTGGAACAATATGTTACTCATAAAGAAGCAGGTTGTTTTCTTGATTTGACACATATCCAAGTAATCTCACGATGTTCCGGTTCTTGATCTTTCCTAATGTTTTGATCTCGGCATCAAATCCATGGTTTCTTCCCATTAAGCATTTAATAGCAACATCGACACCATTTGGCATTGAGCCACGGTACACGATCCCAGCACCACCTTGTTTTAGTACCATAAGTTACAACAGTACGATCACATTGTTTTTAAATGGTTGTTTGGATACGCTAATGGTGAAAATACAAAACCACTGCTATACTTGATGAGCTCTACCAGAAGAGGTTTTAATAAATGGTTACAACAGCCCCTGAACACCTACTTATACCACCCAAAACTCGTTACAAAAACAACTAGGATACTAATTTGTTGCTGTTGTTTTATAGCAGGCCAAAAAATCACCTAAAATCCTACTAAAAGGCGTCTAAACATCCGTTAAAAATGACCCAGTTTACCCCTTTACTGTTGCTATTTCACAGCAGTAAGGAACACACGGTTTTTCTGTTTTCAAAATCGATAGTATTACCTAAACATTTTTTGACCGACATTGAAACGCGTTATATGATATTCTATAACCTTTTTTTTTGTAAAACATTCACACTCTCCTTTTTTGTAAAACACGCACCTTTTTTATAAACGTTAGAAAAATAGTCTATATATAAAATGTTTCATTACCGTTTCGTCGTGCTTTCGTCCAAGAGTGTATTATGAAGGTTCAAATCTTTTTCTTTCAGGATTCTTCTTGACCATATAATTCAGTCCATTGAAATAACTTGTTTATATATTCAGATTATGATGACAGCCTACGCATACATACCTGAAAGTTCCAATCTGCGTATTAATTTCTGTGTTACTACAAATTTATAAAAATTGTACTGATGCTAAATATGTTTTTGAAAATAACTCATGCCAAGCAAATGAAAAATAAAAAGGAAATGGATAAACAAATTCAGCAAGTAATACCAAGAAAATGAGCTCCAAAAAATGCATATCCAATGATACTCACCGAAAGAAGGCACATAATAAGTTACCATGCCAAGATGTGGACAATAGCTTTATCGAATTCACTGAGACTCATCAAAGCCTATACTTGTTTGTTGATACGCCAGCTGTGGAAGAAACTAAGGCAACAAACTCACTTGATTTTGCATCTACTCAACCCGAGCTTGATGACCTGTATATCCAGAAGATTTTTAAGATTGCATATATGATACATCGTAAATCATAGACCCTGAATATGTTTTTAGTGCAAAGGACCTCGTATTTCATTTTCAACAGACCCTCCTTGCCTAATGAAATTCTTGTATCCAACTGAAAACAGGTTCCGCTCTTCGATAGTAAGTTCAACATCAAGTTTTGCAACATTCTTCATACTTTCAATCATTTCTGCAATATCAATTGAATCATAAAATACCATCGTAAGCATGATAAAGACGGCTAGAAGAAATCTAGAACGTTCAAAATCTATTGAAGATTTATTAAATGATTAAATCTCTTAAATCGGTCCTGGCAATTTGACTGTTTTTGCGTATAAGGCTCTTCGAACATCTGACATTAAGAATTACATTAATGCAAAAGTTCATACCAAAAGAGTCAAAAGGGTCAGATCGGGTGTGTCAACTTAAAATAATCTTGTCCTAAAAAAAATATCTTAAAACCAAAATATATACCCAATGTTGATACCAAAAGAAATGGGTCACGTCGAGTCAGCTGACCCAAAACAATCTTGGCCTAAAAAAAGATCTCTTAAAATAAAAGTATATTAAATAGACAATCCTAAAGATACACAACATACTCGATTCAAGCTCATTTTAAACTTATGAGCTTATGCGGTTTCGACTTTTGTTTCATTAGCCCATTTTTTGGCCTATTTTGAAACTTGTGAGTTGTGACCTTCGTTATATCATAATAAGCTTATATAAGCCCATAAGTTTCTATTGAGCTGAAATAAAGGCATGGATTTAGAAAAGGGTAACATTTTCGATTTAATTTCCAGACCTTTAACCAGAATATGATCTTAGAAATAGCATTTATATAGTGACTTGCGAGCTGTAAAATTAATATGTATGAGTGGTGAATATATAAAGAGTATCTGAAAAGAAATAGATAAGTGGTGAAGATGTAAAACTACGAAATTTGAGCATCATCACGTACCTCTTTGTTCTTTCTACTTTCAGGCATAAGATCAACATCCTACAACATAATAATTTAGCGTTATTATAACAAAACGCAAAAGTATACACCAACTTCAGTTAAGGGAGATTTACGTTTACCTTCGTGCTCTTTGGAGTTCAAGTAACATGTTAACTAAATCTCGGCTTTCATCACTTCCACTGGCGCCATTTCCTTCGCTACAAAAAGAAAATTTGCAATATGTACTCAGAATCTAACGATCCCATCCCTTAAAAAACCAATAATTACTCATCAGAGTTTAATTCAAACTAAAACAAACATGTACCAGGTCAACCAAACCCACCTGACCCATTTTGACCGAAAGACAATTATTTATATTTTTGAAGTCACCTAATTTGACCCAAGCAAATTTTACATGTTCTCAACCCAACCTGAGCTTGTTAAATGGTATTTGTATTTTCTCATTTGTTTCCGACCCAATCCAATCTTGTGAACAGGTAGCCATGGCCTTTCCTGATGCACCAACAACTTCAAACCAACATGATGCGTATCTATATGACCCATTCATTTTTCAGCCATTTCATTAAGCATATAAGTGATTTCAAATTTACCTTGTTCTTCGACCTCCTCTTTCGTAGACCAGCAATTTGAGTGCACCTCTTTCGTTGACCTGCACGAAAAAATTATTTCAGATGAAGCTTTTTCATTAGGTTTAGTTTATACCACTGTGGGAATGGTCACCCACGGTAGGGTTTGTAGACTTGTTCTTTGTAATTTTTTTACCTGCATATATTGAATGTGGCATAATGAATCGTATTTCATAAAAACAAAATGTATCTGGGATAATGGGTTATACATTAGTGCTGAAATTATATTATTAAATTGGAATTAGCAAAGATATTTTAGAATTAGTAACTCCGGTCCCCTAATTAGAAAAACGTTTTATCTCATTAAAAGTGCTTATTTCCTTTTAGAAAACAAAATAGGCAAATAAGCAATCCAAACACCATTTAAAATGGTCAACTAACAAAATTGTCATTATCAACACGTGGTCTACCTGATTACGTGGTTATGGCCTCGTCACAACCGTATATACAATTTCATCCCACAATAGCATTTAATCAAACACTTTATGGGCATCCTCCAACTTGCCACCAAATAACTTATAAGTATAGATGATGTAACAATCATACTTACAACAAATAAAGTGAGAGAAATTTCATATAAGAGATGTATAAAATTAGCATACCAGAACATAAAATTGTCTCAGCACCTCGTTGATAACAACCTCACTATCCTTGAACGCAACCTCACCTACTGATAAATAGGACACAATCATAAAAGAATGCGGCCTGCAAAATTAGACATGTTGCGGGTAACATAAATTATGAAAGAATCGAAATGCATAAAAATAAAAATAATAATAATAATAATAATAAAAAAAAAAAAAAAAGTTTGAATTGTAGTCGCCGGATTTAGTTTCTGGATGTAGCTAATTTTGATTGCTGAGTGTGTGTGTGTGTGTGTGTGTGTATGTGTATGTGTGTTTTTAAGACGTTTTTGGACTTGCTTTTTTGGGGATTTTTTTTTTCTTTTCTCCATGGTTTTTTGGTTCTACTTCTATGTGTTCTTGATTGATAAAGGTAGAATGAGAGACCATGTATGATCAAGAAACTTCCAATGCAGATTTCCCATGCCAAAGTACAGTTTTGATTTACAGTTGTATGGTTGATGTTGCATAGTACAGGATTTAGGTCTGCTATAGGTCGTTAATGACGATTTCTTTTCTGTTACAGTGTCATTACGTAAAAACGGGCTTTAACAGTAAAAGTCCCAACTACTTCAAACCAATCACTATGTGCCAAAGCCTCCACTAAAACACTGTTGGACCTATTCACATTGTTAATCACATTTGCTGAACCAATAACATGAAAACTTAAGAAATAACGGACCACCTAAGACTTTTCAAATTGCCCCGTTCAAAAATCATATTTAGTATATATTATAATTATGAAATATTCTTAAATGTGTTTTTCTAAATGCTTTTAAAGAAAGTAAAAGTATACAACACTCACTTTGTAGGCGATATTTTAAAACCCAAGTTATTTCGGCTGGCTCAACATAAATCAGTTGGATCATTAGAGGCCTTTAACAAAAAATATGTTTAGGTTTAACAATTGTCACCCGACATCAATCAAAAGGTTGTGTGTTCAAGTCCTGTAAGGGATGACAGTGGTCGTGATTGAGTGAAAATGTATTAGTTTTCTGTTTAAATTTGCATTAAAAAATAATTTAGGAAATACATAATAATTACTGTTTTCTTTTTATTAATTTTTGCTAATAAGTTTTTTACCTTTAATATTAACGCTTTAAATTTTGTAATAATAACTTCAAATAATAAGATAAACTCGATCAAATCTTTTTTCTTTAATCTATTTTAATATTGAATAATTAACTTGGATAACTAAAAAAGAAAAATGAACAAATAATTTAAAATGAAAGGAATACTATATTTTAATTGAAGTCACATGCTTTTACTAAGAGCACAAAGTGTGTTAAGTGCGAATAACGTGTTATTTGTACGTCACATCAACACCAGCCTAAAATACCCTCTTCAGCAAAAAACCCAATAACACGTTATTGGTACATGTAGATCCCACAAAATACCCCACTAAATATATCCACTCACTAACAACAATAAAAAAAAAAGAATAAAAAAGACCAAATCGCGTCAGCCATTGGAATGGCTAAATTCCCAATGGTGATATCGACGGTATGACAATGGCATGTTATTGGTTTTGAAATGGACGAATAGCGCTGCCATGTAGGAGCATACCCGAGTGCTCTAAGAGTGGATCTTGGGCCTAGATCTGTTAACCCTATTACTTAAAAAAGTTAGTGTTTAGGCTAGGTTGTTCCGTCGTAAATGGTCAACTCAAAGTTTACAAACGTTTGCTCTTATATATTGGTTCTAAAGCCCAAAACTAAACAATCTAGCTTCAAACCCATCCACAACTTTACCCAATAACCCGACCGTATCTTTAAACAACAAAACAAACTCCTTCGGTAGCAAACTTGTTCAGCAAGAACACAGATCGTACTTCAAATTCACAAACACAACACACAAACCAAACACAAACACCAATCTTTAAAATAAAATAAAAAACATAGAGTTATGGAATTAAACTTAGAAGAAAACAAACACCTTAACAAAGAATGCTCAACTTTAATCATGGTAACTTTCTTTTTATCTCCCACTTAGGGTTTCATACTTTTGATTCTATAATTCTATTGTAGCTAAGGTTAGAAGGTGCTTGTTTAAGCCTATTTACGGGCTTACGAGCTTATTTGATTTCGGCTTATATACTTATTTATATAAGCTTATTATATCATAATGAATGTATATACGCCCATAAGTCTCAAAATAAGCCGAAAATTTAGGCTTATGAAATATAAGCCAAAATCAAATAAGCTCATAAGCCCACATATAAGCTTGAACAAACACCCTTCATAGTATGTTTTTTAATTAATGATGTTGATTTTGTTGTGTTGGTTGGGTGGTTAATGTAGCCAGCGTTGTCTATTGGAAATGTGGGACAATTGGCTGTGGATTTGTTGATTGCTTCCAGTAAAGCTGAGCGAATTGGGTGTTTAGATGATCCGAATGTGCTTCCGTGTGTCGGAAACGATGCGTATAGTTTCTCGATTCAGGGCGACCTTGTGCTCCCACTTGAAGGTTGTTTTATATGTTTTTTAGTTTATTTGTTCCTTTATAGCTAGCATTTACGCGTTGGTTAAGAAAATTTGTTTCAAATTAAGTGTATACCATACAATAGGAAGTTTCGTATAGGGGTTGCTTGGGAGTGCTTATTTTTTTTCGCCTATCTGGTTACTTTTAAGCAAATACAGTTTTCTGTCCTACAAAGTGCTTCTGCTTATCTTTGTTTTGCTAGGGAAAATAAGTGGCAGGTAGGAAGGGAGCTGCTTATTTCAAAATTATTTTCTTATTTAACCTTGAACAGTCAATAAATGGATTTGATTGAAATTTTCTAACAAATTGGTTTTTGTGGAGTGTTGTTTTTTCTGTAATAGAAGTAAAATCAAACACTAGTCTTGAAATTCTTAGAATTAAGCAGTTTATATATGTACCTATTTTGTAAGCAGAAAGAAATAAGCAATTCCAAACACAGCCAAATTCTAAGAATTAGTTGAGTATTAAGTGTGTGAAGTCTATATCTTAAGCATGAACGTGTGTTGTGAGGTTTTTTGTTGTGACCTTTTTTGTGTGCAAATTGTAAGACTTAACTTTGTTATGCAGCTTATGAGTCACCTGCTAATGCATTGAGCCTTATTCAACAAAGATCACCTGTTGTTAAGGTAAGCCCAGCATTTTTTATCCCCTTTAATTGTTAACATAAACTCATTTTCGTAAGCCTAGCTTGTCTTATAGTTGCCACACCTACTAATCTGGATGCTGTTAAAATGCCGTCTCAACATGCTTAATGTGTATGCCATCTTTTTACTTGTTTACGAATCTAAGAAATTGGTAGCTGGACCGCAGTATTGTTTTTAGTGGATAATAGATGTCTTGTCATTCTTAAATGGCGATTAATGGAATTAGTGAATAAAAAAATAACACCCCATCACAAGAAACGTATGCGACATTGAATTTAGTATTTCAACAGAGAACCTACATCCAGCTGATTTTATTAGTGTGGTAATCAAACAGTCAAAATATAATCATATCAAATGCAAGTCTTCCGCTAGGCTGATCTCACATCTATAACTTGTCTCGAACAATTATCATGTATGTTTAACCCACACCGGAATATTACACACGTCCTCCTTCAATAAATTCATATCCGGAGACTACTTTTTCAGATTATGGCACATCTCTACTACTTATAAAGAGTTTATGGGTATGTTTGCCGAAACTAGAATTTTTATTTTATAAACTTGTTTGGAAATTAGTTTAAGTTGGGGCTTATTATTGTAAAATTACTAAAAAGGACATATAATAAATTAACATATGTATATATTAGATATTTTTGTGGGTAATTAAGTATTTAACATACTATAAGCCCTAGTCTAAAAATTTTAGCCCCATTTTTAGGGCTGGGACTTATAACTTAAAAAGCCCGAGGCTAATAATATAAGCCTCTTGCGGCTTGCCAAACGAGGCTTATTTTTGAGTTGGGGCTTATTTTTGAAATTTAAGCCCCATAAGCCCCGTATAAGCCCCTCCCAAACACACCCTATGTCTTTTTATGGAATCTTGAATGAATCTTTAATCTTGAAACTTAAATTAACGTAGTCTGTCTAAATTACCCCTAAGCATCCATTAAACTTGACAACTTAAATTATGTCTTTTCTTGATCAATTCTAAACTTTGGCAACTTTTCAAAAACACACACTATGTTAATTGTAAAAAACACACGCTTTGTATTTCAAAAAACACACATTTTGCATCAAGGGTCAAACTAGAATCACGATTTCACAAGTATAATTATTTGCCGCTATACACCGTCGCTTTGTGCGGGTATTCGTCTAGTAACGGATAAACCATGTCCATCCCGTTCTTAGAACTAAACTTTAAAACGAACAAACCTTTAGAGTTCATCATAATTCTAACCAGGCCATGCTTGCTCCAAGTGTTCTTGACATAATTTTCAACAACTGGATATGTCACTCTTTTAGCCAGAAAAAACCCATCAACAGAATTACTAAATCATTCCTTCACTTCAAGAACCGAAGCCAATGAAATAGCAACATTAGCCCCATTACCAGCCGGCTACTAATGTACCCATCAGCCCTTCCCACCCACACCTGAGTTGGCATAGGAAACAGCCTCACACGTTACCCATCAGCCCTTCCCACACCTGAGTTGGGGACCTCAAATTCTCCATTACCAGAAAGCCCATCTGCTTCTTCATTATGTGAAGGTGATGGTTCCATTCGAGTAGGTTTTAATGGCAAACCATCATCTCCCAAAAGCACCAGTTTCCCATTAAGCATTTGTCTTTCTATGTCACTAATCTTTGTAGCCAGAGAAGTAGTTTTTGGACTACCAAATGTCTTTGATAAGCTCGGGAATGGTTCTAGTCCAACACCAGAATCAGCCAAAGAACCCGTATTAACCACATTAACAGGTTCGTCCTTGAGTTTTGCATCAGAATCAGCCAAGCTTTTGTCTTTAACCTTGGTCGCCTCATAAGCCAAATTCAAGTTAGAAGATTTACTTGAAACCCCTTTGGTAACAGTAGGAATATCGATCGAGTTTCCCCACTATAACCATTTTTCTTTTACTTTCTACCCCTCCCTCCCGAATCTAAAAAACCCTTTTCCATAGTTACACCGTGCAAACCTAGCCCAAGATGCACAATAACGGCAACAAGAATATACAAACCCTAAACCCAGATAATACTAGATAAATCAGTTAAAACACCACTAAAAGACTCGGCGATTAAATGAACAAATCGTTTAAACCCTAACCCTAAAAACGATCGCAAAACCTAAAGAAACAAACCTGATGGTTTAACCGGTAAATAACGAATCCTAGGATTATTTAGACACAAGATAAAATCAGAAGAATGTTTTTTAGATCAGCAATCTATTAGAGAATCAAGGAATAAAACTATTTTTTATTTAGGGTTGTAATCGCCGGATTCGCCATAGGGGAGTGATTGACATTATCTTCGAGACTTTTATTGTTTATTTCAATAGTGAAATAAAATTAGCTTTTAGTATCATATTTAATCCAGAACTTTTTATAAAGGATTTAACTGAAAATTTCTATCAAATTGTTATTCTTATGATTATTATTGCATTTGTTTACAAAATAAACAAATTCAAATACTATATCCAGAAGTACTTATTTTAAGCAGCTTATAAGAACTTATTTTTAAGCGGCTTATGAAATGATGCCTTATAAGAGGTTAGACCTTTAGTTGTAAACTTTCCATACCTCAGAAATTTGACAGTCCCATGACAGTCTTTGTATAGAAATATAATTATCATGTACTGTAGTGTTCAATGATTGATTAGGTGCAAATGTCCCGTGTTCCATATACTTGCTCACGCTATTTAAACCATCTATTTTACACACAGCTATGTATAGTATGTTAACTTGATATCTAGTGGTTTTCATCTAAGTTCACATGTGGGTTTTTGTAAAGCATGCAAGCACATCTTCCTCTTTAGCTACAAAACTACCGTCGAATAATGATTATTGATTTACTGAATTCTGATTGGCTATAAGCAGGGAATGATGGTTGAGTTTGCTAAAAATCTTGCTGATTTTGCTGTTGCTTCTGGAAAGAAGCACGTCATAATCCTCTCTAGCTTAGACTTTGGCCGATGGCAGACAATTGATATGTCAAGGTATTGAATGATTTAGTTTTCAAGCAAATACTAATGTAGTTTTAATTTCTGTCAGTAGCATGCAGCTACTTAATTTTATTATTTTAGAAAAATCTATTGTGATATTAAGGATATGCTAGAAACAATGACATAAACTTCATTTAGTGCTTCTCTCAGTCAAGCCTTTTAAAATATGCAGTGCTCTGTGGAGCTCTTGAAATTCAGTTGTGGTTTTTTGCACTCCCAGATGGGTATAGTATTCTTCAGTTAAACATTTAGGTTAGTTATAACGACCGTCTTTAATGTTACTCCATCTCAAGTTAATGTCTATTATAATTTATTTATTTATTTATTTATTTTTTTATCAAAGGTGGTGTTCACTACCTATTTAGTTTCATAGAGAAGTAATAAGATATAGGTGTGTTGAAGTGCATCAACAGTATCTTTGTACCCATAAGCATCATATGATTTTGTGCAAATAATGTGCATTTAAGATTTCCATTTGTCTAAGCAATTTGCTGCGCTTATGCATAAGTTTAACACTGCCCATTTTTCATAATATTTACTGACCTGAGGTGAACTTCTCAGTGGTTTGCAGATTTATTACCTATCTAATACCAATGCTGATGGAGCAGATGACCAATGTGAAAAACTAGGTTGGAAAAGAATGAAGGAATACGATCCTAATCAGAAACTATGGAAGTATCTCGATAATTTAGCTGAAGGCAATGCTAGCCAAGATGATCTTTCGCTTCTTGAAGATGATCTGGGAGAAGAAGATTACTATCCAAGTTTGCCTTTTGCTGCAATGTTTTCTTGCTTTAAGGTGAGCCTCATATACCATTGCTAGTATTAAATATTCCGTTTTCCCAATAGCAGTGAAACAAACAAGTCACTCCCTTCTTATGGATAACTTGTTACATTTAAAATATAGGCGAGTACCCGCGCCTGGCGGCAGCGGTTCCTAGCGGTAGACAATTTGCGATAAAAAATAGAACGTGAAAAGATCAAAATGTAATTACAAACGGTTGTAACATTCGATAATTCAACTCTAACAAAAATTATTAACATGGTTTGGCATTCACGAATGGTATGAGAGTATATGGTATAGTTTTTTTTTTGCAAACAATGAATACTTTCCAAAGTTACCTTTTCCACTTTTCACATTCCACTTTTCCAATTCTTGACTTGTTGACCATTTTTGTATTTTATGTAGTATAGATATAGATATAGATATAGATATTCATTAGGTGAAAGATCAGTTACATTTAATTTTACTTTATTGAGATATTTGTGTACTCATTATGGTTGACACCTGTTAATTGCTTATGTCTAATATTTCTTTTAATGACTGCCCAGGCCAAAGATATAAAGGTCACTTGCTTGCTATGTTATTGCTCTGAAGGAGACAACATCCCCGATGCCTTTCATTTGGCGGACGCAGCGTGCAATCTTGTGGGGCTGAGCCCTGATACCTTTAAAGGTGAGTTTGGCTGCTTGCAAATTCTATGAGTTTTTTTTTAATATTATTATTTTTTTGTTCAGTTTTGTAATACTATGCTTAATTTATTTGGTGTATTGATAATTTGTTCAGGAAATGAAGGTGGTAAATGGGTGATCCCATTTTCGTGGCAGAGTGTTTACGGGCCACCTCCAGATATGTCGCTCTTCTAACCGTCTTGACTTCATTTTCTCATCATGGTCAAAATGTTACATTTTCTTAAGTCATGTAACATTTAAACGTTTTCATTTTGCCATATATGAGAAGAAATGAAATGTGATCGTGGGTTCGAGTTACTTAATAGGTCGACCCCAAAATTTTATTGTGACTAAGACGTTATGTGTCATATCCACTTTTCATGATATAAAGAAATGGTACCCACATAATGGAGATAGATGTGTACGCGAATAGCAGCCAGATAGGAACAGAACTATTCAAAGACAAAAGTTTGAGGTTCCAATTGTGTACTAGTATTGCCAGCTTGTTGGTTTATTATTGAACAGCTCTTTATTTTGCAGCCATTACTTCTGAACTGCCCTAACACCTTCTTAGAAATGTTTCAAGTATAATTAATTCATACTTTATCATCATCAAACAAACAAGTTGATGCTACTTTGTTATGCAGCCGTTACTTCTGAACTGCCCTAACACCAAACAAGTTGATACTACTTTGTTATGCAGCCGTTACTTCTGAACTGCCCTAACACCTTCTTAGAAATTTATTAAGTATAATTAATTCATACTTTATCATCATCAAACAAACAACTTGATAACACTTTGTTAAAAAGGTTTATGACTTTATGTGGTCATGGTTTGGAGGCCCATACATGGGTGTTTTAAAAGAAATTTGTTAGACCCACGTAAAAGTATTTACAAAAACAATCCACTCGCTGAGGTGTCCGCGGGTGATTGGTTTTTTGTGAGATAAAATAACCAATCACTCGCTGACACCTCAGCGAGTTGATTGTTTTTGTGGATACTTTATGTGGATGTATCGTTGCTCGTTTTAAAAAGCTTTAAACTTAATCATATTTTTTTGGTATTCATTTAAGGACAATATAATCATGCATCGAGTTTTTTTTAAACATTTATCTTTCCCTTAGACAAGTGTAAACTAACGAGTTAATTTGTCCAAAGCGTTACAGCGAGTGCAAAAACATTAGTTTTGTAGTTACGAAATAAAGTCTTCATTTACGTAAGGCAACATCCATTCTGAAAATAATAATAATAATAATAATAATAATAATAATAATAATAATAATAAAATGATATTGGGCTTTGTGATGATAGAGACAAATCCTTACGTTCGGCTGATATATACTCTATTTATCTGGCCGGCGGATGATGTGTCGATTTGGAGTGCGTCGTCTCTAACGCAAACTAATATATCGACTTCGCATCGTGGCTGCGTTGGGTGAAGAAATAAGAACGTAAACGTGTTAAGTATGAGGCTAAATGTGCAGATATCAGGTTCCTCCCCTTCTTATTTTGGAGGTTCCTCCCCTTCTCTTTCTCTTATTTTGGAGAGCTCGAGAAGGATGCAGTAACCTTACTAAAGCGCATCCGAAGTTTCTCGTTGACTGGGAGGTTGCGCGCTGCTTGAACATATTTTTAGTAGGATTATTGTTATACTTAGGAAATGGGGCTGCATTAGTTTCTCGGCTCCCCACAAATTTCTTGTAAATCCCATGATTTTCTAATGAAGTGATGCTTTATATAATAATAATAATAATAATAATAATAATAATAATAATAATAATAAGACTAAAATACATTGTTGGTCTCTAAATTTGTCCAGAAACATCACGCTGGGACAAAACTTGCTATTTTCTATCATCGGTAGTCCAAAGTATGAGATTTTGAAGCTAAAACCCCTTTTCCGTTGGTCAACGTCCGTTTTACTTTTCTCAAATCCCGTTATTTCTATAAAATGACTATTTTGCCCAGTATAAAGTTAATCCATTTATAATCTGCTACTTTCCAAGGCATCAACACGTTTCAAAGCATTATTAAGCAACTCTTCTTTATCAGTGGAAGCTCAGATGATTTCTTGTTCAGAACGACAATCTTTTCCTCCAATTTGTGGTAATGACTTGAAGGGTGTGTGTGTGTTACCTAGCCATCTTTGGTTGAGGTGGTTCCATGAGACATTGAGATAATTTAGTATATGAAGTTGTGACAATTGAGAAGGGATTGAACCAGTGAGTTCATTTCGACTGAAATCCAAATAAGTAAGTGAGGAACATTGTGAGATCTCAAGTGGGATTTCTCCAGAAAAATTGTTTCTACTAAAATCCAACTTTAAAACGCTCTTTAAATCACCTATCTCCGATGGAACTTCGCCTGAGAGCTTATTACCATCTAAAAGAAGAATCTTGAGTCCCGAGAAGTTCCCAGTAGAAGATGGAAGAGAACCCATTTGGTAGTGATCCGCTTAGATAATTATGTCCCATTCGAACTCTACTAAGCGGCTTACACTTACCAAGGTCATCTGGTAAAGGCCCGAAAAGAAAATTATCGAATAAAATCAAAGTTTCAAGTTTTCGTCTGAAGCATAGAAACTTTGGGATGGTTCATGTGAGCTTATTAGTTGAAAGATCAAGGTGTTTAAGATTATCATTTATTCCCAACATCGGAGGAATGGTTCATGTGAAGTTATTATCCCAGAGACTAAGACTTTCCAACTTTGGTAGGTCTGCAACAAAAATGGACACATCTCCATGCAATCTGTTGATGAAAAGGTTCAATATTGTGAGTTCTGTGAGAGCAGAAAACTCTGTTGGAACCTCACAAACAAGCTGATTATTTGAAAGATTGAGACACTTTAAGTTAATCAAATTGCTAAGCTCAGTAGGAATTAAACCCGTTAACCGATTAGTCTGCAAGAAAAGTGTATCTAACTTGGTCAAGTTACCTAACTCTTTTGGAACTTCACCATGTAATCCACAGTTTGATAGATCAAGATGAATCAAGCTGACCAATTTACCAAACTCAACTGGTATCCCACTATCAAATTGATTAAAATAACCCAGAAGAAGATGTATTAGATTAGTAAGGTTCCCAAGATGGCTATCTTGGATACACATTCAAATTTGTAACACATATCATAATACCAAATGATTAAAAGTAACATATAAAGTAGATGTTATAAATGATTCAATAGACAAAATAATTAATTTAAGATCACAATACCAAATGATAAAAAAA
>OU343221.1:231307942-231489299 GCA_910596185.1 Chrysanthemum makinoi
TTATGTTCGATGGCATCAATTAACTCTCTCTTTCACTTCATTCACGTTGTATTTTTTTTATCACCTACACCTAGCTCCTTACACGACATCATTATATAAAACTACGTAGTATTTCTTTTTCCAGCTAAGTATGGCAGAATAGATTCACCCGTATCATATGTACGTGTATAAAGTCTAGTTATTACTAGTATATATAACGTGAGAAGAATAAGACCGTTAACCTAACCCAACTGATTTCAGGTGTTATGACATTTGATTTGGCTCTCCGAAACACCTTCAATCGATCACTTGATGGCGAAGTGACTAAACTCAACTCATATACGTTTTGTTAAGCTATTGGCTTACTAGATTATCAGGTGACTTGCTATCCATCATTACGTAGGTCCCGATATCCCAAAAACTAGCACATCAAACTCGTACACGACAAATAGCGAATAATGATCACCACGAACCTTCGTCTGATTTATGCTATGATGAAAAGAAAGCCGCAGCCGCTAATTGGAATCACCTTCACAGGATGGCCAAGTGGATAAGCCCAACTCACACAGATGATGAATATGAAATATTGGCTTGACTTATTATCATGCAATCTATTTCATAGGTCCCATTGTCCCCCCAATATCTTTAAACAAATATTGGCCCAAAGTCATATCTGTCTAGATTTCCCCTTTTATTAACCAAGCTCTAAAAATTCTAGGCTAAAAAGAATTGGTTAAAGACTTATATTATCAACAAATTTTCTTAAACTTTTAAATACCACCAATTTACTTTTTTTAATACCTTTATCACCAACTAAAGTTTAAATTTATTTCAAATATCACCAGTTTTCTTATATTTACAGGCTATAGCGGTTTTCACCTCAACGTCATCTAGTTTAGCCGGGGTGAGTTTTCTTTGATAATTGGCGTCACATCAGCTAAGTCAAACAGCGCAAAATCACAAGTCAAACATAATAAACACACACATTCATTTAATCCATTACCCACCCCGATCATTTGTAAACACACGTCTTTAATTCGCGAAACCGGTAAACACACACATTCAAACAATGAATCCAGATAAAAACAAATGTTTTTGATTTATGTTTTAGGTATATCAATTGTTGATTTCGTAGATTCATTAACGGGTTTTGATCTATAAATGGTGTTGTTTGGGGTTGTTAGTGATTCTCTGTAAAATGGGGTTGTTTTGTAGTTTATAATGGTCGTTATGTTATCTGTAATGTATGCTCTGATTTTCGTATATATGATGATTTTTATGTGTTTGATAAAATGTTTATAAAGTAGTTGGAATGTGCCTAGAACCTTATTTGTGTTGCCAGTAATGTGCCTAGAACCATTACTTATATTGCCTAGAACCATTGTTTCATGCCTTATTAAGTGTTTAATAATAACTAGTTATTTGTGTTGTCTGTTTGAGAGTACGAGAGGTCCAAATCAATGAGAGCATTGGAATGTGCCTAGTTTGAGATTGGCACCAATGATACCTATTAGACATGTTTGTGCTTGGCCACAATGAGACTACAATCAGACTAGTTTGTGATTGGGCATCATTGAGAGTTCAAATGCAAACTTGTTTGAGATTGGCCACCAATGAGAGTATTACCTAGGACATGTTTGTGCTTAGCCACCAATGAGACTTCAAGCATAGTTTGTGAAACATTGCTTCCTTGTTTGGGATAACACAAACGAGGAGCAAATATGAGAACACATTGGATTCTTCTACAATGGTATACCTTGAAAAGCTTTTTCTTTGATTGTGATATAGCTTAACATTTTCATCAATCAAACTAATCTACCATTTGTTATTTGCAGATGTCATACCAATTTCTTCGATTCAGCGATTCGAGAATCAAGCATTCTTGGTTCAAGATTCCTTCCTCAAATCCTTGCTTGGTATCCACAACAAGATTCTTCAAGCTCGATCATATCCATTGAAGCTCTAGAGCCTCTCTAAAAGATCCTATCCTAGCTCTTCTGTGTCACTTCTAAAAGCCTCACAAACTAAAATTTAACGAGAATATAGTCTTGGGGTATAAAAAACATGAAATTTAGTTGGTGACAAGACTTTTGGGACTAAAAATCCTACAGGTTTTGGAGCACCTGAATGCAGCCATGGGAAAGATAAGAGGAAGATGGTTTAGGGGTTTAGGATCTCCATTACGGCTTTTGTGGTAGCTTTGGTAGATAAGCATGGTATTTGATAGTTTAATACGGTAATATTAGTTCTAACCTTTTTATGAATGTAATTAATGATGGTATGGCACTATAACTAGTAATCTGTAGTTTAAATGGATCTAGTTTATAACTTTAAATGATATCAGTTTGGTTTGTTATATTGTGTTTTATAGTTTGGTTATAATGTCTTTATCAGGTTAGTTCATTTCTGCAAATCATATGTAATTGGTAATTTAAATGGGTTTTTATACAGGAAATCATGTGTTGTTCATTTATGCAAATCATAGGTTTTTAGTATTTTACATGTTTTCTGCAAAATAGAAGTGAACATGTTCTCTAAAAAATTTACATTTTTTTTCTGGAAATTTGTGTTCATGGTCTTGGTGTATGATTTAATGATTTGTGGAAATTTGAGTTCTTGATTTTAGATACAAATTTGTGTTGATGATTTTAATGATGATTTATGTATGGTTCATGATTTGAGATTAAGAGAACGATAAAAGATTTTGAAATGGGTATAAACCATCACTGTAACTCAACTATAGCCATATGATTTTTCACGTGGGATAAATTAATGACGTGGAAAAATAAAATTGGTATACTAGTGATATTTATAGGTAACATCAAGTTTTGTTGGTGATAAAGGTATTAAAAACATAAATTTGTGGTGGAAAATTTGGGAAAGTTTGTTGGTAATATAAGTCTTTAATCCAAAAAGAATACGTGAAATCCCAAATTGCTCCACCAATCTCTTCTTTTTTCTTTTTATTTTTTAGTTAACTAGGATTTGACATTTGACGATTCACATAGCCATGTTTTTGTTTTACTTTCACTTTTTATTATTCTAAATTTTAAAGTAGGGTGTATTGTATTGATATTTTATGATATTTAAATGAGAGGGATAGGTGTGGTGAAAAGGGTTTTCTCCTCATTTGGAGTCCACGGGTGCCACATTACCACCATGACACAACACCATAACACAACACATTTACTCATTTGGATCCCTTACTTCAATTTTATTTTATTTATTTAAATTTTCAAATAAACTAAAATTCATTCATACAAATAAAATTACAATACGAAAGTAAACTACAATACAGGAAAAAAAACGCAACAAGCTACGATACCAAAAAAACACAAAAACACAAATGATGATACGATAAGAAAATACAAATCAACCAACGATTCTCATAAAGCTTTTAAATTGATTTGTAATTGTCGATAAGATCTGTCTTCTCCTCCCAGACTTGCAACACTTGGTTCCTAACATTTTTTCAGGGCGATTGAGAGACGCATTTCTGTTTTCCTCGATTCTCAGTAGAGTTTGTAGAAGCGATAGTTGGACGCTCTTGAGGCAACTCACGCAGTCTTTCGACCTTTGGACCACGATCATGCATCTGTAACATAATACGAGTTATCTCACCTATCAAATTGTTAATGAGCTTGAGTTCTTTTTCTTGTTGCGTTTGCGTGCCAAGGATAGCCTTTTACCTCAGTGGTGCGTTAGCCATAGCGTTTGTGTGAAAATGAGTGATACTTGAGAGAGTTTGATAAGAAGTGAATAGCCAGTAAAGAGGTATTTATAGAAACGATGCGTTGGAGGCTATCGAATTCAAATTTTGAATCTGCTGCAAAAACTTAATTCAAATTTTAAAGTTACAGTACGAATTCAAATTGAAAATAAAAGTTATACTACGAATTCAAATTCAATTTCAAAGTTACAGTTCAAATTCAAATTTTCAAAGTAGGAATTCAAATTCAAATTCAAAATTAAACAAACCCTATCTTTTTTTCCTATATATATCAGCTACATTTTCAACAAAAAAACACATCTATCACACACAACTTCTTTCAACTTCACCATTTTTGTAACACCTCAACCCGACAAGGGTCTGAATGTCACAGTATGGAGTCATATCAGAATATACTAATAAAAATGCAAGCGGGAGTCTTATTAAATAAAATACCAACTCATATAAACAAATGATTTACAAAGGAAAAATACATAATCCAAAATGTTTAAAAGATACGAAATATCAAAACAAATGTTCTTCAAATGAGTCCAAAATAATAAGGAAACTAGGGTCGAGTTCACTCAAAAGCTCCTACTCAGCCCATCAAAGCCAACATCCCACTTGGTACATGGAAAAATGCGGCTGAGCTTAAAAAGCCAGTGAGCAGATATAACAAAACAACTAAACGTAATAAAAATGCAAAAACGAATCAAATGAGGCGATAAACAACTCGTGCGAATGAACACAATGAGGAACGCGAGAACACAATATTAACATATATCTAGAAGGCAATCAAAGAAGACCAAAGTAAAGCAAAGCAGCGAATCATTTAACAATCTAAGCTCATATAAATAACCAAACCTTCAAGTATCGAAACATAATCATATAGGAGTTGATGAACAGTATCATAATCAAAACAAGAAACCAACCATTGTACTATCATACCAGTCAGCGAATCAACTAAACATAAATATGGCGAAACAAACAAATCAAATAATCAGATATAGATAAGCTAAATAGAATTCTAAAATCAGGCGAAACCAACTGAATAGAATGTAAGCATGGCAATCACACAAGTCAGAAAATCAACAATTAATAAACATAATAAATATCATAACAAGCTGAGATACTAATGAAAGTATAAGCATGTAGTCACAAGTAGGTAGAAAATCTTGGCGAACATCATAACTAAATGAAGTAGCTAAACAAGAATCTGACATGACAAACTAAACAAATCAACTAGACGATAACATAAGTTGTACCATATTCCTTCATCATCAAACAGTAACATGAGCAGTGTAAACATGACGGATCAACAAGTCGAGTAAACATCCATTACTATGTTGAACCGATAACATAAGCATCATAAACATCAAGCGAAGTACAAACCAGAAATCACAATTTGCGGTAGATTACTAAATGATAGTCATAGCCCAAACATCGACGAAGTATAAAATGATCAACGGATAAATCAAATGATTACATACTAGCATGGCAACTAGATGAATCAAATAGTCACATAACAGCATGGTAAGCGGATAATCAGATATTAGCATGATAACAGATGAATCAGGTAACCACATACTAACATAGTAGACCGAGAAATCATGCAATCATAATCAACATGGTAAACAGATGAACCAAATAATCATATAATAGCATATTCAACACTTGAATCCAACAATCATATAACATATGAATCAAATAGTCACATAACAGCATGGTAAGCGAATAATCAGATATTAGCACGATAACAGATGAATCAGGTAACCACATACTAACATAGTAGACCGAGAAATAATGCAATCATAATCAGCATGGTAAACAGATGAACCAAATAATCATATAATAGCATATTCAACACTTGAATCCAACAACCATATAATAGCTCAGTAAATGTGTGAAGTGGTAATCTGAAGTATAAGCTTGGCAACCAACCGAAATAGAGTGAAAGCATAGTAAATCAAATGAACTGAAGACTGAGTCCGATTGTCAAACGAATCACATAAGAATACTGAGTGAATAAGTAGTCAACTTAATGACTGAATAGGCATAGTAAACGAATAAAAATCAGAATATCAGATAGTCACATAATAACCAAAATCAGAATGTTGCCACGAACACCTAATACTAAAGGAGATACTCCAATAGCCAAATCTAACAAATCACATATCGTAATCCATATCTGCCAAATCATATCAAATCCGTCAAATCATAAGTGCACAAGGAGGGGAGACATCTCAAGTACCAAATGGAGTAGCTAGCTCCCAAATGTGAGGGGGTGTATTGCTGCAGCACATCACCAAAGCTGAGTACCTAGGATGCATCCATACGCTCCTGCAAAAAACAAATCAAATATACATAGGCGATACAGGCGTACATACGTATTCATAATGGCCAATACACATATCATAATCATATATCAAAAGGGAGCCGGGACTAATCACACCGCCCTATATAGTGTCATGCCATTGGTGCATCAATGACATGGCCATGGAACCTCCATGTCTAGTTAGCTCGGGCAACCAAATAAAACAAATCATATCATATCAAACTGATCATATAATGGAATTATATCAATAAGGGATCTCAAACGGATAACATATCAAACGAATAACTAATCGAATATCAAATCAGAGGATCATACCAAAACGAATCATATCAAATCAAGGTAAGGAGAATACGAATCAGATATCAAAATAGACAAGAGTCATGAGAGAAAGATGTGTCATTCTTGCTGAATGATGGAATATCTGCCTCAAATGTGTGTGTAAAGTAAGGCACACAAGCAAGCTCAACGTTCTGCTTCACTAAATCTACATTAGGACATATCATAAATCACATATGTGTTCCATTTATAAATCATGTTTAACTTATCTCCCATTTTTACTTAGTTTTAAGTTCATAAATTTCTGTCTTTTAGTATTTCAAATCTGGACCAAAATTTAGCAATTTTTATAGAATACTTACTTAACTTAAATAAAATTAAGAAAATTCCCAGGGGTTCCCATATGAGTTAAGAGAATCTCCAAATTTTGGAGGATTTTATTTCCAGGTCAAATGGCCTATGGAAAATCATAAATCCAGACCTGTCCAGAACTTACCCAGAATTACACACACCAAAAGTATAGCCCAGAAAAGCACACTCACACTACTCCATAAATCAAACCAAAATTACAGTGTCACACAATATATAAACATGATAACCACTAAAGGAAAAGTTCCAGAACCTCATGGTTTTAATACCAAAAATCAAATAATACATCACAAATTTAAACTCGTAATCTCAGATTCAAACACCTTAACTTCAAAAATGTAAAAATCATACTTCGGGTATGCATGCGCTACAAGTCTTATATTTCCAGAAAGCTATTTCAAAGTACTACGATTTAGGCTCAAGAATCACTCAAAAACATGCAAGTATCATTAGTTTACACCTAGATGAATCCAACCTAAATTCTGGACAGCTTAACAAACAATCGTAACCAAGCAACAAACAAGTCACCAATCATCTCCCAAGCATGCCAAACATCACAAAACTCATCATACATCATGTTTAGGGTCTAATAGCATGAATTTTACAGAGGTGTCATCAATTTAACCAATGAAGCACAATAGCAAGCATTTAACATATTATAAGTCCATAATTTCATGTAGAAAGTTAATAACAAGTCCTAAACACGTTGAAAACCTATCCATCATCCACCAATTCATATCCCAAGGCAACCACCATCAAATATCAATAAATCACATAAATAAAATTAACCATCTCTCATACAATTCGCGATCCTATCTCACAAGATTACATGTTTTAGTCAAGTAAACATCACCATAACCTTCACATAAAATCATGAACTTCTAAGCTATCAAATTCATCAATAAGCATGTTATCACCTATCATTGAAAGTTCATGAACTCATTCTATATGACATGTAAGTGTTATGGCGTTTCCAAATTCTTATATCCTAAGTACCATTTTTAAAGCTAACATGTCCACATAAAATCATGAATTCACAATTAGAGTTTAACATGAAAATGGTTTATAAAACTTCACAATGATTCCTTAAGCAAGCATACATCACCTAAATAAATCTAATAACATATAAGGATCATCACATATCCATACTAACATCATTTAACAACATAATTTCATTCACATAAAATCATAAATCAATAAACTAATACTATTCGTAGAATATGACACACATTACACAAAACCCTTATTCCAAACACACCATACAGACCCAATACCCAAACCACCGAGAACCAGCGGCCGAATCTCATTTTTGAAACCAAACAGCCCCAAATTCGAAATTATGAATTCTTTCTTTCAATTTCCTTCTCGGTAAAATTATTTTAATAGCTTAGGTTTAAGCGATTTTGGTACCATATAGATGTATATGAAATTAATAAGAACAAAAGGGAGCCAAGAGATACCAAATCGACCACCTTGCATTTGAAATCTTCAAAACGTGCCCTAGGTTCTTAGAAGGATTTCTTGGTCGCTTTTTTTTTTTTTTTTTTTTTTTTAAATGGTTATAGGGTTTTTTTTGGGACGATGAAATTTTGGTATTCGGTTATAAAAAATATGGGGGATATGGAACCAGTAAAAAAAATGCCTATTATTTAGATGGTAGGGGAAATCATTCCTTAATTCAAATTTCAATGAATCTAGACACTTTTATTTGCCTATAAGTAGTGTACAAAATTTAAATAAAAAAAAGGCCTAGAAAAAAAAAATGTACATGTAGACATGTATATAAGTTAATTTACTATTTTTATTTAACTTAGGTTCTAATGAAGTATAAACATCATATTATATATTTAATGTAGATTTCATAGATCGAATAATATAGTCTTTTATAATTCGCGAATTCAAGTTCTTAATTTACTTCCCATTCTGCAAAATTCCAAATTTTTGTGGCGTTTTTTTAGAGTTCAAAATATGGCGGAAATTTACGAGGCGAAAATTCAGTTATTACAATTTTATACAAAATGTCTCAAGAAAACAGGAAACAATTCCCGACACCGAAAACCGTTTATTCTTGGACATACTCCCCAACACCGAAAAACCCCGACTACGGTTCATCATCATAACAACATCTGAACCAATCCATGTCAACTAATTCTTCATTTCCAATGGTAGAGGAACCAGGTGATGAATATGAAACTGGAAGTTATGAAAATCCGGAGATTTTTTTTACTAAGGAACAAGAAGAGCAACTTCTTCGGATGAAGAAGGCATTAAGAGAAATTGAAAGAACAAAAAGCAGGGTTGATGCGAAAAGCATGGCGTCAACAAAAGTTGGATGAGAAACATAGGAAAGAACAAGCGGATGATGACTATTTCAGGTTGGAATTTGGGAAGTATCATGATTATGATTGCATCGAGGAGTATCTAGATTAATCTATGGGTGAAGAACTTATGTGTTTTATTTTATGTATCATAGTTTTTCTTTTCATTTCAATGTCGTTATGGGAACACTGAAACCGATTATGAAACATATTAAGCTATGTATTGTTATGACTTATGAGGTTGTATTTCGTATCTTATCGTATTGTAGTTTACTTTGAATTGTTTGTAATGAACTATTTGAATGAAATGTGATCGTACCTTCTACTCTTCAAATACAAAATTTATAAGTTACATTCATTTATTTAAACATAAAGTTACTGAAATTTAAAATAAAATATATAATCGTCCTAATTGTATTTTTCATGTAGCCAAATAAACTTCCTCGCGATTTGTTTTCTATTTTCCTTGCTTCAAGAACATTATGCATCTCGTAATCTTTCGCAGATTCTTCGTTTAAAAAATCTCTATTTGAGCATGCTTTTCAGACGGAATGTTATTGCATTTCTCGTATGTTGTCTCAAATTATTTTTAGCCTCGCATGCCTTTTCAAATTGCATGGCTAATTCGCACAACACTTGTTGATGAGCTCTATCCTCCACAATTACTTTATCAACTAAAGTCATGATTTCATCGATCGTATGTGGAAATGAACACACCATATCAGATTTTTTTTAGAGATGAAATGTTTTCAAAAAGAATTTGTGTGTAAGTTTTATTAAAATAATGTAGTATTTATAGTGTATAAAATTGTGTTTATTAAAAAAAGGAAATAATTGAATTTTTAGACGTTTAATAACGTTAACCTGCAAAAAGTGTGCAACATTTCCCTCGTCAAGCAGACGACGAACCACCAAACAACGGACGATGGCGAAGGCCACCGGTGTGGCGACGAGAAGATGGCGACGTCAGAGTGACGAGCACTCTCTCGTTATCACACCGTTCATTTCGAGAGTTACATATTTGAAAGCATACAATACTATTTAGAATTTAGATGCATCATACCAATAAGCAACTAGAAAATATATGTTTAATATACTTTAATTTGTGGTCAAATTAATAGAACAACGAAACACTTTCTCATATTCGAAAATTCTAAATACTCAAATGACCACAAATATAAGTTTTGGCGTCAAATTATGATAGATTACTACTTAAGCAATAAACATCACTATTAATGACTAGCAATCACATTTACAACCATAAACACAAGCTACAGAAAATGTGAGACCTTGTAACTTCATAGCACACTACACATAATAGTATGGCTCTATTTTAAGACATAATGCCTTGATCCCTCAACACCAAACATGGACGGACCTTAGTGGAGATCGGGGAAGACCAGCCCCCCAAAATTTTGAGGTTTTACTTATATTTGCTTAAAGGAAATACAACTTTGGCTCACTCAAGTTCACTAATATAGAACTCGGACCTCCCAATAAATTTAATCAAGTTCCGTCTTTGCCGCCAATCTGGCTTCGTCTTTGCCGACACTTGCACCTTAAGTTCCTAAATGACAGCCTGTAAGTAAAAAACAACAACAAGCCTTCATTTGACGTATGGATGACAAATATAAGAATAAGACCGTTATCAAGTTATCAAACCAACCGCATATTGCAAATATTGAGATATTGGATTCCAATCCAAAACCAGATTCACACCATGACTAAGTGACTAAGAGCGGAGGGTGTGGTCTCTTCATAGCTCGCCGTTGGCTTATGTAGCAACTCGCCGTGCCTCGCCACCATACCCCCACCCCTCGCCGTAGCTCGCCGTGGAGCACCTCTTCGTGGTGACGACGAGCATGAATTTCTGACAAAAGCTTGTGTGAGATTTATAATTTTGTTCAAGTGTGTGTGAAATTTTGGTTGAATAAGAAGATTTTTTTTTTTTTTTTTTTTTTCTTTTTTTTTTAATAATTTTTTTCAAGTATATTGTATTGTATTTTTATTTTAATAAATAGATTTAGTTTATTTAAAAATTTGAATAAAAAAAAATAAAGTGGTAGTGATGGGCCCTAAATGAAAAGGTTGAGCTTTGTTATGAGGGAATGGAGGTTTGTTGTGGTTATTTGTGGAAGTGGGATCTTGATTTGACTGAGATAGCAGATGATGAAGAGCTTCACTCCATCACCACACCTTCCACTCTAACCCCAACTTACACTATTTAATGTGTTATCAGGTTGACTTACACAAACTGACAAAAGTATTATAAAAGTTTTTACGAGATAAAGATGTCAACTAATGTAAAAAGCAAGTGGCCCGATATATTGCACTTCACACAATAATTCTAGGCATTAAATTTTGGATTGAATGTTCACCTAATAGTATTGAAAATATGTGCAACCTGCACAAGCACCATTCGAAGTTTTGACAATTTCTAGAATGCAAATAGAAAAAGAATTGAGATAATTAAGCTTCATGATGTTAAGAGACGAAGACGAATAAAGGATAAAAGTGTCAAATGATTTTTTTTTTTTTTTTTAAATTAGGTATTGTTTGTTTATTAATAGGCTCGAATCTGATTCGCACATTTAAATCTGAATCTTAGACGAATGTTTAATTCTAAATGAAATATAATGTTTTTTTTTTTTTTTTTTTTTTTTTTTTTTTTTTTTAAGTATGTCTGAATAATATAAATATAAAGTAGATTCATTCTTACTTTATATAAACGTTTATAATCTTGGAAATAAAACAACTGAATCATAAAATTAACACAACCTAGCAACGTTGAAGTAAAATGTGTTAAAACAAAACATTTAATGACATTGTGTTGCAAGATCTCGTAAAGTTGTCATATATTGTTGATATGATATACTACCATGTTGTTAAAAATTTTCATTATTTTATAAACTGTCACTATCAATTAAATTATGATGGTAAGATTGCGAAAAAAAGTAAAACATTTTACAATGTATTTAACATCGTCAATTAGCAATTAGAAATATTTTTAAAGAAAAAGATTCAAGTTTATGGTCAAAATACGCATGTCATATGTGATTTCACAAACTAATTATACATATTATTATATTTGAAAACACTCTTGTGTTTGAGCATTTTTGTCGTCATCATATTATCATTTTTAACATTTTTTATTTAGCAAAAGATATAACGACGGTTTTCTTTAAAACTAATGGAAAAGTGAAGAAAATATAAGACAAAATGAAATGAAAAAAAAAAAGAAAGGTTGAAAGACATTAAGAGGTAGTAAGACGTTTACTTTATATTTAGTTGGGTAAGAAGTTTGAGACTTTGACTGACTTTGAACTAGGAAAAAAAATGTTTGACTACATTTGAATGATCAAATTGAGAGGTACACCACCTTAGTGTGTTTAAGCAAAAATTTGTTACAGGTTTATAGACGATTAGGGTTTAGAATAAATTAATTTATAACATAAGCTTTGTTAGGGCGACCTTTTGAGAGTTTTTAAAAATAATTCCCTTCGTCTCAAAATTATTATCGAGAGACAAGATTCACACAGTTTAATAAAAGTTGACCTACTTTAATTTTCAACCATTCAAAAGAAATATTCCTACTGATTCTTTTTGAGTAAAATACACCGTTCATCGCTAATACAGCGCATCACCTGGGACAAACTTTGTCTTTTCATCGTGGGAGTCGAAAACAATGTTTATAGTCTAAATCAGTCATTTGATCCATTTTTCGTTAGTCAACGTCCCGCTATATATTGTTAAATCCGTTATTCTTGTTAAATGACCATTTTGCCCATTTATATATAAAAACCTCAAACACATATTTCATTTCATCACTCTCTCCCATCCCATCACCTTCTTCTTCACCCAACATCACCATCGCCCCACTTCAAATGTGTACACTGATCCCTGTAAATGACATCCCCAATTTTATATTCTATCTTTTCTTATTATTCCCAAATTTCACCTCACTTATCACAAATACAACCTAACCATAATTCCCAAATTGGGCGTGAATAGTTGTCAAGGGCAGGATCCTGGTTTTCGTCGAATGGATTTGTTACTCAACTTTTCTGATCCAATGGTGGGAAAAATATTGCAACGATGCTTGCATGGTTTGGTGTAAATGTGTTTGATATCGCGAAGTGGAGGAGGAGGAATCGACCGTGTTTATAACCACACCTGCGGTATGCAATTGATCTTTGCTTTTTCTTGTTGATAGTAATTCAAAATTCTATTGGTTACTACTTAATATCTAATTTTAACCATGTTCTTTTATTTCATTGTTATCTGCTTCGAAATTGGCATCCAAGATTATAATTCTAATGTTGATGTCGTAATTTATAGATTTCAATTGGCTTTTTAATTGACCAACTAAAAAAAGAAAAATAAAAAACAAAATCTCAAAATGGTACCTTGATAGTATGTTTATGTGAAGGAAAGCGAGTTATATTGGTGTGTTTGGGTTATGTGCTCGTGTTAAGGATTGAGGTTGGGGGTGAGGTTTATGGTAGGATGGTGAAGAGTGGTGTTGAGTTTGATGTCTTTGTGTGTAGCGCGGTTATTGATATGTATGGGAAGTGTAAAGAGGTATTAGGTGCTATGAAAGTTTTTGATAGGTGTCGAGATCAGAATGTTGTTTCCGGGCGGCAATGTTGGTACTTATTCGCAACATGGGTTATTTGAAGAGTCGTTGAAGCTTTTTGGGTATGCAACGCGAGATGTTTTCCAAATGAGTCTACCATTCTTGTCTTGCTAAATGCTAGTCTTTGGATTATCATCGCTAGGATCGGGATATTCATTGCATGCGCTTGCAGAGAAGACATGGTTTAGGGGTCATAAGAATGTCGAAAATGCTTTGATCAACATGTATTCAAAGAGGTGAATATGGTGCCAAAAAAATATTTTTAGGTATGAATAATCGTGATATCGTGACTTGGAATACCATGATATGCTCTGATACTCGTATCACGGACTTGGTGATAAGGCATTGGCTATATTTCAAGAAATGTTGAAAACCGATGAAAATACAAATCATGTGACTTTTGTTGGTGTTCTCACTGCTTGTGGACATTTGGGTCGTGTTGAATTTGGATTCTATTATTTCGACCGATTAATGAAATAGAAGGGTTTTGCACTATACTTGTATTGTGGGACTTTTAAAATTTGGACGATTAGATGAAGCTAAAAAATTTATGTTATCAACATCAATTAAATGGGGCGCATTGCTTGGCGTACATTGCTTAGTGCTTGTCATGTTCATAAAAATTATACTGGAGTCGAAGTTGCATCATCATGGGTTTGGACCGATGATGTTGACTTTCCCTGCCAATATGCATGCTAAGGGTAATAAATGGGTGGGGTTACAAAATCCGCGATTTAATGAAAAACATAAAAGGAAAAAACTATAAATGCTAATGTAGTTTATCAAAATAACTCATTGTGCTTTCTCAACTTTATTGTATTATACTTAATGTTGTTTCTAGTCGATATCATTATACATAACCATTTTCATTTTATTCGGTTATTTTGTCGTTTTATCCGTTTAAGTAAATCGTCCATTTTTATCGTTTTATTTTAATGTCCGGATAAAACGGATAAAGCAGTTAAAACCGTTTTATTATCCATGTCAAAGCGGTTTTATCCGTTTTTATCGTTTTATCTGGACATATTAAATGAAAGCGGATAAATGGGCGTTCGACAACGGATACGATAAATAAGCGGTTTATATAATGACAAATGAAGTAGAGAGCATAATGAGTTTTTTTGTAAAGTACGTTATGAATTTATAGCTTTTTTCCCATAAAGAAAGAGCCTGGATTGAGTTGGTTGGAGATAAAGAATCAAACACAAGTGTTTGTTTCAGATGATAATAAACATCCAGATTTGTTGAGATTCATGAAAAGTTGAAGGAGTTGTTTGGTAAGATAAAAGGACTTGGTTATGTGCCTGATACTTATAATGTGTTGCATGATGTTGAGGATGAACAGAAGGAAGATTATGTGGGATATCATAGTGAGAAGCTTGCAGTAGCTTATGCCCTACTGAGAACACATAAATGGGCACTGATTCGTATCATAAAAAACTTGAGAATATGTGATGATTGCCACTCTTTTATGAAACCATGGAAGATATTGGTATCGAGAAATATAAAACCATGTTTTGGACCAATTCAGTAGTATGTTTATGTGATTGTAATATGTTTGGTATTAATATATAATCAATTTCCCAGGTTTTGTTGAAATTTATTTTTGCAATTGTCTACTTAATAATATTTAGGTCATTCTTTCATTTTATGTTGCTATTAATTTTAGAGAGATAAGCAGGAAAAAGAGATAAAGGGAGGGTGGTGGTAGTGATGGTATAACTTTATTAATTAAATACACAGTTAGTCCCTAAGGTTGTACCAGTCTTACCACTAAAATAATTAACCAAAACAATGAAATGACCATTTTGCCTCATGTGCGAGGCACATGGGGAAAATAACAGACGTTGATTAACGGAAAATGGGTCAAGGGACGATTTAGATATAAAACTTGTTTTGGGCTCCCGAATGAAAAAAGAAGTTTGTCCCAGGTGATCGTGTACATTAGAGACGAACAGTGTATTTTTTTTTTTTTTTTTAACTATAAAGGGAAAGTGGACAATTATTTTGATACATCTAAAAAAGAAAATAAGGACTATTATTTTAAGACGGATGAAGTGCTATTATAAGTTTTTAAGATAATTCACTTAAGAGAAGCTTCTAAAAAAAAGTTGAGATCTTATAAATTTCAGCCTTTTGTCAAACATATATAAAGATAAAAGCTACACCTTTTATAATATAAACTTAAGAATATATGTAATGCATCAAGTTTTTAAAACTTGATATATTTAATGCATATTTAATGACCAAAGTTTGAAGGAATGACTTGAGTTTTACCAAGTCATTGTAGAAAAACTTTTTAAAAAGCTTTAATTGCAATGGAAAAAACTTTATTTAACCACTTTTTAGAATAATGAAAAGTCTTTAATCACTTGAACTATTGTAGATGCTCTTAGAGCATCCAGAATGCTAAGTCTTTAATAGTTTTTACTATTCTACAAAGTCATTTGATAAGCTTTTGCATGGTGGTAAAACTTTTGAGAATGACTTGTTTAACTATAATTTTTTAAAAGCTTTTCACTCTCTATTGATGTTATTTTATTATATTTATTCATTAATTACAAAGTTTTTAAAAGACTTGTACTATTAGACGAATGACTTTTAAATGATTTTTTCAATAATAAAAAAACGAGTTATTAAATGTGAAAAGTTTTTAAAGAATTTGAGCAAGCTTTAGCTACAAGCCTGCAACTAGTTTTGCTAAAAATAATATATGACAGTTTAGTCCATTAGCTAAATGATGTCATTTGTACATCACATAAATTACATTGCACTCTATATGACATCTGATCTTTTGTTATGTCACTAGTTGGATACCCGCGCATAGCAGCGGCGATAAATATAGTTATATAATAAATATAGTAAATGAATTGTTACCCTCTCTTTCTCGCCAATTCCTACCCGTTTAGTGAATTCATTTCACGACACTCCAAATGTATATGTGTTTGTTTGGGTTTTCCGTATCTTTCCCGTGACATAATTATTCCCGATAAAAAAGCTCCACAATCTCTTTCCGTCAAACACTTTTCAAAAGTAAATGATTTTGATAAATAAAGTTTGTATTGATTGAAATAAAGGTTAAAGTTATAAAAATTTGAATCAAAATAACATAAACCTCCAAAAGGTGAAGAATGGTGGGATCACCCAGTCCATCCCTAAGGATCTGACCAGACCTCCCCAAGGACCCGCCAGGCAATGAGCACATGTCAGTGTTTATCTTATCGAGGTTGGGCTTTGACCATGGCCATTTTCTCGGTAGGCCCCGTTCACTGCGTTCCAGGCATTTGCGGTGGGGGATGGTACAATTGAAAGCTTTTAGGCCAATGGAGAGATTGAACGGTTATTGACACAAGGTTGGAAGCTCTTACATTGGTAAAGGTTGAAAAATAACATAAACCTACTAAAAATGTAAAACTAAAAACTCAAAATATATCAAAATGTATGTTGAATTAAAGGCATAAAATTTTAAAAAATATGGTGAAGTTAGATCATAAAAAAATTAAGCGAATTAAAGATATTTAAATTTAAAAATAAAGGTGATTAATTAGTTAAGAAGTGACGTGTCACCCATTAATGGAGTTCTTTTATTTTAGTTATTCTTAGGCTTTTGTTGTTATTTTTTGGTTGGAGAAGTATGGCATGTCAACAAATGATTGGATTTCTTATCTTAATTTTTGTGGGCCACCCACAACTTTAATCTGATAGTAAAGATATTTTATCGTATCGAAACAGGTATAACATATGCGAAATAAGGTGTGGTTGATAAATACAATTTACCAAAATGAAATGATAAAGATGCCTAGAACACCTTAATTATATCTCTTCTTCTATGTGGCAAGTTTTATTAGTTGTAGACGGTCAAAAACTTGGCCAATAAACTCTGCGTAGTGTTAGTCATAATTAGGCATGTTTTTAAATCCTTATCATTTCTCAACCAAAATATCAAAACAATCACTAAATTCAAGTTGGGAGATATTTGATTTGACTTTTGTATAATTTGACTTTATGAATCCAAACCAACCTCACATCAAAGACCAAGGGGCTAAAGGACAGCTTGAAAACGTTCATTGTGTTTTTCATTAAAGTGATGGCCCCAATTGCACTCTTGCTATTTGAATCTTCTTATATCAAAGGAAAAAGAGTCTAAAAGTAAAAGTATACAACACTCACTTTGTAGGCGATATTTTAAAACCCAAGTTATTTCGGCTGGCTCAACATAAATCAGTTGGATCATTAGAGGCCTTTAACAAAAAATATGTTTAGGTTTAACAATTGTCACCCGACATCAATCAAAAGGTTGTGTGTTCAAGTCTGTAGGGATGAATTAATTAGTGATTGAGTGAAAATGTATATTAGTTTCATTTAAATTTGCATTAAAATAACATTTAAAATTTTCTTTTTATTAATTTTTGCTAATAAGTTTTTACTTTAATATTAACTTTAAATTTTGTAATAATAACTTCAAATAATAAGATAAACTTCGATCAAATCTTTTTCTTTAATCTATTTTAATATTGAATAATTAACTTGGATAACTAAAAAAGAAAAATGAACAAATAATTTAAAATGAAAGGAATACTATATTTTAATTGAAGTCACATGCTTTTACTAAAGACACAAAGTGTGTTAAGTGCGAATAATGTTATTTATGCGTCACATCAAACCAAACTATCCCTTAATAACATTAATCACTAAAATCCCTCTAGCAAAAGCAAATAACACGTTATTGGTACATGTAGATCCCACAAAATCTGCACTAAATCCATTCACTAACAACAATAAAAAGAATAAAAAGACCAAATCGCGTTGAGCCATTGGAATGGCTAAATTCCCAATGGTGATATCGACTGATATAACAATGGCATGTTATTGGTTTTGAAATGGGCGAATAAGCTGCCATGTAGCATACCCGAGTGCTCTAAGAGTGGATCTTGGGCCTAGATCTGTTAACCCTATTACTTAAAAAAGTTAGTGTTTAGGCTAGGTTGTTCCGTCGTAAATGGTCAACTCAAAGTTTACAAACGTTTGCTCTTATATTTGGGCCTAAAGCCCAAAACTAAACAATCTAGCTTCAAACCCATCCACAACTTTACCCAATAACCCGACCGTATCAACTACTTTAAACAACAAAACAAACTCCTTCAGTAGCAAACTTGTTCAGCAAGAACACAGATCGTACTTCAAATTCACAAACACAACACACAAACCAAACACAAACACCAATCTTTAAAATAAAACATAGAGTTATGGAATTAAACTTAGAAGAAAACAAACAGCTTAACAAAGAATGCTCAACTTTAATAATGGTAACTTTCTTTTTATCTCCCACTTAGGGTTTCATACTTTTGATTCTATAATTCTATTGTAGCTAAGGTTAGAAGGTGCTTGTTTAAGCCTATTTACGGGCTTACGAGCTTATTTGATTTCGGCTTATATTTCATAAGCTTAAAATTTTCGGCTTATTTTGATACTTATTTATATAAGCTTATTATATCATAATAAATGTATATACGCCCATAAGTCTCAAAATAAGCCGAAAATATAATACAAATCAGCTCATAAACCACATAACGCTTAACATTCATAGTATGTTTTTAATTAATGATGTTGATTTTGTTGTGTTGGTTGGGTGGTTAATGTAGCCAGCGTTGTCTATTGGAAATGTGGGACAATTGGCTGTGGATTTGTTGATTGCTTCCAGTAAAGCTGGCGGTGGGTGTTTAGATGATGATCGAATGTGTTCGTGTGTCGGAAAGCGATGCGTATAGTTTCTCGATTCAGGGCGACCTTGTGCTCCCACTTGAAGGTTGTTTTATATGTTTTTTAGTTTATTTGTTCCTTTACTAGCATTTACGGCGTTGGTTAGAAAATTTGTTTCAAATTAAGTGTATACCATACAATAGGAAGTTTAAATATAGGGGTTGCTTGGGAGTGCTTATTTTTTTTAAGCCTATCTGGTTACTTTTAAGCAAATACAGTTTTCTGTCCTACAAAGTGCTTCTGCTTATCTTTGTTTTGCTAGGGAAAATAAGTGGCAGGTAGGAAGGGCTGTTATTTCAAAATTATTTTCTTATTTAACCTTGAACAGTCAATAAATGGATTTGATTGAAATTTTCTAACAAATTGGTTTTTGTGGAGTGTTGTTTTTTCTGTAATAGAAGTAAAATCAAACACTAGTCTTGAAATTCTTAGAATTAAGCAGTTTATATATGTACCTATTTTGTAAGCTGAGAAAGAAATAAGAATTCCAAACACAGCCAAATTCTAGAATTAGTTGAGTATTAAGTGTGTGAAGTCTATATCTTGGCATGAGCGTGTGTTGTGAGTTTTTGTTGTGACCTTTTTGTGTGCAAATTGTAAGACTTAACTTTGTTATGCAGCTTATGAGTCACCTGCTAATGCATTGAGCCTTATTCAACAAAGATCACCTGTTGTTAAGGTAAGCCCAGCATTTTTTATCCCCTTTAATTGTTAACATAAACTCATTTTAAGTAAGCCTAGCTTGTCTTATAGTTGCCACACCTACTAATCTGGATGCTGTTAAAATGCCGTCTCAACATGCTTAATGTGTATGCCATCTTTTACTTGTTTTGAATCTAAGAAATTGGTAGCTGCACCGCAGTATTGTTTTTAGTGGATAATAGATGTCTTGTCATTCTTAAATGGCGATTAATGGAATTAGTGAATAAAAAAATAACACCCCATCACAAGAAACGTATGCGACATTGAATTTAGTATTTCAACAGAGAACCTACATCCAGCTGATTTTATTAGTGTGGTAATCAAACAGTCAAAATATAATCATATCAAATGCAAGTCTTCCGCTAGGCTGATCTCACATCTATAACTTGTCTCGAACAATTATCATGTATGTTTAACCCACACGGAATATTACACGCGTCCTCCTTCAATAAATTCATATCCGGAGACTACTTTTTCAGATTATGGCACATCTCTACTACTTATAAAGAGTTTATGGGTATGTTTGCGAAACTAAATTTTTATTTTATAAACTTGTTTAGCAAATTAGTTTAAGTTGAGACTTATTATTGTAAAATTACTAAAAAGGACATATAATTAAATTAACATATGTATATATTAGATATTTTTTTTGGTAATTAAGTAATTTAACATACTATAAGCCCCGGTCAAAAAAATTTAGCCCCATTTTTTAGGTTGAGGCTTATAACTTTAAAAGCCCGATGTTAATAATATAAGCCTCTTGCCAAACGAGGCTTATTTTTAGGCTTGGGCTTATTTTTGAAATTTAAGCCCCATAAGCCTCGTATAAGCCCCTCCCAAACACACCCTATGTCTTTTTATGGAATCTTGAATGAATCTTTAATCTTGAAACTTAAATTAACGTAGTCTGTCTAAATTACCCCTAAGCATCCATTAAACTTGACAACTTAAATTATGTCTTTTCTTGATCAATTCTAAACTTTGGCAACTTTTCAAAAACACACACTATGTTAATTGTAAAAAACACACGCTTTGTATTTCAAAAAACACACATTTTGCATCAAGGGTCAAACTAGAATCACGATTTCACAAGTATAATTATTTGCGCTATACATTAAGCTGTGCGGGTATTTGTCTAGTAACGGATAAACCATGTCCATCCCGTTCTTAGAACTAAACTTTAAAACGAACAAACCTTTAGAGTTCATCATAATTCTAACCAGGCCATGCTTGCTCCAAGTGTTCTTGACATAATTTTCAACAACTGGATATGTCACTCTTTTAGCCAGAAAAAACCCATCAACAGAATTACTAAATCATTCCTTCACTTCAAGAACCGAAGCCAATGAAATAGCAACATTAGCCCCATTACCAGCCGGCTACTAATGTACCCATCAGCCCTTCCCACACCTGAGTTGGCATAGGAAACTGCCTCACACGTTACCCATCAGCCCTTCCCACACCTGAGTTGGGAACCTCAAATTCTCCATTACCAGAAAGCCCATCTGCTTCTTCATTATGTGAAGGTGATGGTTCCATTCGAGTAGGTTTTAATGGCAAACCATCATCTCCCAAAAGCACCAGTTTCCCATTAAGCATTTGTTTTTCTATGTCACTAATCTTTGTAGCCAGAGAAGTAGTTTTTGGACTACCAAATGTCTTTGATAAGCTCGGGAATGGTTCTAGTCCAACACCAGAATCAGCCAAAGAACCCGTATTAACCACATTAACAGGTTCGTCCTTGAGTTTTGCATCAGAATCAGCCAAGCTTTTGTCTTTAACCTTGGTCGCCTCATAAGCCAAATTCAAGTTAGAAGATTTACTTGAAACCCCTTTGGTAACAGTAGGAATATCGATCGAGTTTCCCCACTATAACCATTTTTCTTTTACTTTCTACCCCTACAATAACGGCAACAAGAATATACAAACCCTAAACCCAGATAATACTAGATAAATCAGTTAAAACACCACTAAAAGACTCGGCGATTAAATGAACAAATCGTTTAAACCCTAACCCTAAAAACGATCGCAAAACCTAAAGAAACAAACCTGATGGTTTAACCGGTAAATAACGAATCCTAGGATTATTTAGACACAAGATAAAATCAGAAGAATGTTTTTTAGATCAGCAATCTATTAGAGAATCAAGGAATAAAACTATTTTTTATTTAGGGTTGTAATGCGGATTCGCCATAGGGGAGTGATTGACATTATCTTCGAGACTTTTATTGTTTATTTCAATAGTGAAATAAAATTAGCTTTTAGTATCATATTTAATCCAGAACTTTTTATAAAGGATTTAACTGAAAATTTCTATCAAATTGTTATTCTTATGATTATTATTGCATTTGTTTACAAAATAAACAAATTCAAATACTATATCCAGAAGTACTTATTTTAAGCAGCTTATAAGAACTTATTTTTAAGCGGCTTATGAAATGATGCCTTATAAGAGGTTAGACCTTTAGTTGTAAACTTTCCATACCTCAGAAATTTGACAGTCCCATGACAGTCTTTGTATAGAAATATAATTATCATGTACTGTAGTGTTCAATGATTGATTAGGTGCAAATGTCCCGTGTTCCATATACTTGCTCACGCTATTTAAACCATCTATTTTACACACAGCTATGTATAGTATGTTAACTTGATATCTAGTGGTTTTCATCTAAGTTCACATGTGGGTTTTTTATAAAGCATGCAAGCACATCTTCCTCTTTAGCTACAAAACTACCGTCGAATAATGATTATTGATTTACTGAATTCTGATTGGCTATAAGCAGGGAATGATGGTTGAGTTTGCTAAAAATCTTGCTGATTTTGCTGTTGCTTCTGGAAAGAAGCACGTCATAATCCTCTCTAGCTTAGACTTTGGCCGATGGCAGACAATTGATATGTCAAGGTATTGAATGATTTAGTTTTCAAGCAAATACTAATGTAGTTTTAATTTCTGTCAGTAGCATGCAGCTACTTAATTTTATTATTTTAGAAAAATCTATTGTGATATTAAGGATATGCTAGAAACAATGACATAAACTTCATTTAGTGCTTCTCTCAGTCAAGCCTTTTAAAATATGCAGTGCTCTGTGGAGCTCTTGAAATTCAGTTGTGGTTTTTTGCACTCCCAGATGGGTATAGTATTCTTCAGTTAAACATTTAGGTTAGTTATAACGACCGTCTTTAATGTTACTCCATCTCAAGTTAATGTCTATTATAATTTATTTATTTATTTATTTATTTATTTATTTTTTTATCAAAGGTGGTGTTCACTACCTATTTAGTTTCATAGAGAAGTAATAAGATATAGGTGTGTTGAAGTGCATCAACAGTATCTTTGTACCCATAAGCATCATATGATTTTGTGCAAATAATGTGCATTTAAGATTTCCATTTGTCTAAGCAATTTGCTGCGCTTATGCATAAGTTTAACACTGCCCATTTTTCATAATATTTACTGACCTGAGGTGAACTTCTCAGTGGTTTGCAGATTTATTACCTATCTAATACCAATGCTGATGGAGCAGATGACCAATGTGAAAAACTAGGTTGGAAAAGAATGAAGGAATACGATCCTAATCAGAAACTATGGAAGTATCTCGATAATTTAGCTGAAGGCAATGCTAGCCAAGATGATCTTTAAACTTCTTGAAGATGATCTGGGAGAAGAAGATTACTATCCAAGTTTGCCTTTTGCTGCAATGTTTTCTTGCTTTAAGGTGAGCCTCATATACCATTGCTAGTATTAAATATTCCGTTTTCCCAATAGCAGTGAAACAAACAAGTCACTCCCTTCTTATGGATAACTTGTTACATTTAAAATATAGGCGAGTACCCGCGCCTGGCGGCAGCGGTTCCTAGCGGTAGACAATTAGCGATAAAAAGTAGAACGTGAAAAGATCAAAATGTAATTACAAACGGTTGTAACATTCGATAATTCAACTCTAACAAAAATTATTAACATGGTTTGGCATTCACGAATGGTATGAGAGTATATGGTATAATTTTTTTTTTGCAAACAATGAATACTTTCCAAAGTTACCTTTTCCACTTTTCACATTCCACTTTTCCAATTCTTGACTTGTTGACCATTTTTGTATTTTATGTAGTATAGATATAGATATAGATATTCATTAGGTGAAAGATCAGTTACATTTAATTTTACTTTATTGAGATATTTGTGTACTCATTATGGTTGACACCTGTTAATTGCTTATGTCTAATATTTCTTTTAATGACTGCCCAGGCCAAAGATATAAAGGTCACTTGCTTGCTATGTTATTGCTCTGAAGGAGACAACATCCCCGATGCCTTTCATTTGGCGGACGCAGCGTGCAATCTTGTGGGGCTGAGCCCTGATGCCTTTAAAGGTGAGTTTGGCTGCTTGCAAATTCCATACGAGGTTTTTAATTTTATTTTTATTTATTTTAATATTATTAATTTTTTGTTCAGTTGTGTAATACTATGCTTAATTTATTTGGTGTATTGATAATTTGTTCAGGAAATGAAGGTGGTAAATGGGTGATCCCATTTTCGTGGCAGAGTGTTTACGGGCCACCTCCAGATATGTCGCTCTTCTAACCGTCTTGACTTCATTTTCTCATCATGGTCAAAATGTTACATTTTCTTAAGTCATGTAACATTTAAACGTTTTCATTTTGCCGTATATGAGAAGAAATGAAATGTGATCGTGGGTTCGAGTTACTTAATAGGTCGACCCCAAAATTTTATTGTGACTAAGAAGTTATGTGTCATATCCACTTTTCATGATATAAAGAAATGGTACCCACATAATGGAGATAGATGTGTACACGAATAGCAGCCAGATAGGAACAGAACTATTCAAAGACAAAAGTTTGAGGTTCCAATTGTGTACTAGTATTGCCAGCTTGTTGGTTTATTATTGAACAGCTCTTTATTTTGCAGCCATTACTTCTGAACTGCCCTAACACCTTCTTAGAAATGTTTCAAGTATAATTAATTCATACTTTATCATCATCAAACAAACAAGTTGATGCTACTTTGATATGCAGCCGTTACTTCTGAACTGCCCTAACACCTTCTTAGAAATGTTTCAAGTATAATTAATTCATACTTTATCATCATCAAACAAACAAGTTGATACTACTTTGTTATGCAGCCGTTACTTCTGAACTGCCCTAACACCTTCTTAGAAATTTATTAAGTATAATTAATTCATACTTTATCATCATCAAACAAACAACTTGATAACACTTTGTTAAAAAGGTTTATGACTTTATGTGGTCATGGTTTGGAGGCCCATACATGGGTGTTTTAAAAGAAATTTGCTAGACGTAAAAAGTATTTCAAACAATCCATTTCGGCTGAGGTGTCCAGCGGGTGATTGGTTTTGTGGATAAAATAACCGTCACTTCCGTGACCGCCGGTGAGTTGATTATTTTAATGGATACTTTATGTGGATGTATCGTTGCTCGTTTTAAAAAGCTTTAAACTTAATCAGATTTTTTTGGTATTCATTTAAGGACAATATAATCATGCATTGAGTTTTTTTTAAACATTTATCTTTCCCTTAGACAAGTGTAAACTAACGAGTTTATTTGTCCAAAGCGTTACAGCGAGTGCAAAAACATTAGTTTTGCAGTTACGAAATAAAGTCTTCATTTACGTAAGGCAACATCCATTCTGAAAATAATAATAATAATAATAAAATGATATTGGGCTTTGTGATGATAGAGACAAATCCTTATGTTCGGCTGATATATAGCTCTATTCTTGGGACGGTGGGCAGGATGTATGTGTCGATTTGACAGGGTCGTCTCCCCTAACGCAAACTAATATGGTCGACTTCGCACAGGGGCGTGCGGTGGTTGAAGCAGCGCAACGTAAACGTGTTAAGTATGAGGCTAAATGTGCAGATATCAGGTTCCTCCCCTTCTCTTTCTCTTATTTTGGAGGCTTCAGAAGGATCGATGCCTTACTAAAAGCGCATCAGAAGTTTCGTTGACTCGGAGGTTGGGCATACTGTCTTCTTTGAAGTAGGATTAGTTTTGTTATAGCTAGAGGAGTGGGGGCCTAATTAGTTTCTCGACTCCCCACAAATTTTTTGTAAATCCCATGATTTTCTAATGAAGTGATGCTTTATATAATAATAATAATAATAATAATAATAATAATAATAATAATAATAAGACTAAAATACATTATTGGTCTCTAAACTTGTCCAGAAACATCACGCTGGGACAAAACTTGCTATTTTCTATCATCGGTAGTCCAAAGTATGAGATTTTGAGGTTAAAACCCTTTTTCCGTTAGTCAACGTTCGTTTTACTTTTCTCAAATCCATTTATTTCTATAAAATGACTATTTTGCCCATATATAAATTCAATCCATTCATAATCTGCTACTTTCCAAGGCATCAACACGTTTCAAAGCATTATTAAGCAACTCTTCTTTATCAGTGGAAGCTCAGATGATTTCTTGTTCAGAACGACAATCTTTTCCTCCAATTTGTGGTAATGACTTGAAGGGTGTGTTACCTAGCCATCTTTGGTTGAGGTGGTTCCATGAGACATTGAGATAATTTAGTATATGAAGTTGTGACAATTGAGAAGGGATTGAACCAGTGAGTTCATTTCGACTGAAATCCAAATAAGTAAGTGAGGAACATTGTGAGATCTCAAGTGGGATTTCTCCAGAAAAATTGTTTCTACTAAAATCCAACTTTAAAACGCTCTTTAAATCACCTATCTCCGATGGAACTTCGCCTGAGAGCTTATTACCATCTAAAAGAAGAATCTTGAGTCCCGAGAAGTTCCCAGTAGAAGATGGAAGAGAACCCATTTGGTAGTGATCCGCTTAGATAATTATGTCCCATTCGAACTCTACTAAGCGGCTTACACTTACCAAGGTCATCTGGTAAAGGCCCGAAAAGAAAATTATCGAATAAAATCAAAGTTTCAAGTTTTCGTCTGAAGCATAGAAACTTTGGGATGGTTCATGTGAGCTTATTAGTTGAAAGATCAAGGTGTTTAAGATTATAATTTATTCCCAACATCGGAGGAATGGTTCATGTGAAGTTATTATCCCAGAGACTAAGACTTTCCAACTTTGGTAGGTCTGCAACAAAAATGGACACATCTCCATGCAATCTGTTGATGAAAAGGTTCAATATTGTGAGTTCTGTGAGAGCAGAAAACTCTGTTGGAACCTCACCAACAAGCTGATTATTTGAAAGATTGAGACACTTTAAGTTAATCAAATTGCTAAGCTCAGTAGGAATTAAACCCGTTAACCGATTAGTCTGCAAGAAAAGTGTATCTAACTTGGTCAAGTTACCTAACTCTTTTGGAACTTCACCATGTAATCCACAGTTTGATAGATCAAGATGAATCAAGCTGACCAATTTACCAAACTCAACTGGTATCCCACTATCAAATTGATTAAAATAACCCAGAAGAAGATGTATTAGATTAGTAAGGTTCCCAAGATGGCTATCTTGGATACACATTCAAATTTGTAACACATATCATAATACCAAATGATTAAAAGTAACATATAAAGTAGATGTTATAAATGATTCAATAGACAAAATAATTAATTTAAGATCACAATACCAAATGATAAAAAAAGAACAATAAGAAGTAGATGTCATAAAATAATTAACCAAAACAATGAAATGATCATTTTGCCCTCATGTGCAAAGCACATGGGGAAAATAACAGAATTTGACTAACGGAAAAAGGGTAAAGGAACTGGTTTAGCCTCAAAATCCCATACTTTAGAATACCGACGATAAAAATGGTAAGTTTTGTCCCAGCGTGATGTTTTTGGACAAGATTAGGGACCAACAATGTATTTTAGTCTAATAATAATAATAATAATAAATCTAAAATGGCACATCAATAATGTAAAAGCATTTAAATTTGGTCTCTAATATATGCCAGTTTCATATTTTATTTGAATGTTTTTTACAACATTACTAACATAATATTACTACTAAGTACTAACGATATGGTTTTCTGATAGAAATATGTTAACATTAATATGAAAAATAATGTGAAAGGAATCAAAGTATAAACTATAAAGTTTAATAGATTCAGTGGGTTTAAAGTGTGTTAAAATGAACTTTTAATTGATTAAAGTTTAGTTTGTTGAATTGTTCCTTCCGTTTGATATTTTTTGTCCATATTTTCTTTTTGGATTGTCTCGAATTAATTGTCTAGTTTCAAAAACAGATAAAAAATTTATATTAAGTTTATCATATTACCATCACTTGGAGTTATTATTAATTTTTTTATGAAGTTATAAATAATTGATTAAAGATAAAACTGACATTTTGCAAAAAGTAAGTAAAAATAAAGAAGTTATAATGATTATGTTTTTCTTTAAAAATGGAACCGAAAGAATATTTTTTAAAGATTAAGGATTTATTTTTATTTTTATTATTTTTATTTAAAAAAATAAGAAAAAAAAAAAGGAAAAAAGAAAAAACCAAAAACTGTGATAGTTTTTTACTATGTATTTTTTTAAAGTTAAGGAGGTGTTATTGATTTTTTTAAAAGCACCGTAGATGAAGAGTGTTTTGCAATTTCTAAATTTTTTTTATTTATAAAATGGAAGAATTATTTTGCTGCAATCGTTTTCTTATTATCAAATGTTGGAATAATCAGCTTGATAATGCAAATTCAAACACTCTCTTGAGAAATTGCTTAACAAAGGTTGACATGTAACACTAAACAACAAACTTGCAATAAACTGTCAGTGCTATTCACACTTTAATGACTTTTCACTTTTCAGTTTATGTAGTTGTCAATTTAACTTAAAAAACACTAGTTCAACATGCTTTAAAATATAAGTTTGAAATATACTTGGATTACTGGACGTTCATGATATTTATTCAAGTAACTCAACAAATTCATGATCTCTTCACGTTTATATAAACAAGTTACCAAATAATTTCATGTCTCCTTTCTAGATGGGTGAAATAGTTTAACATGATTTAAAAATGTAAGTTTGAAAAAATGATGTATATTGAATGACACTAAAGGGAGTAAAGGATGCTTATAAAACTTTCACACTTTTGACATCTAACCAAAGTTATAACTTTAAGGTGTGGAGATTTATATACAGTATTACAGTTTGTCAATATATATTTAGGAACAGTTTTGAACATTTTTTTCACGTTTTAAATGCGAATGTCCAAAGCAATTGATAATGTTTATTGTTAGTGGAAGGACTTGTCCGGTAGCCTAACGCTTTTCAACCAAATTTTTAACAAAATTGTTAGTGGGTAGTTAAGTCATGTTTGTGACACGTGAAATAAACTTATGGCGTGTAAATGAAAATAATAATAATGTTTATGGTAAGCGTTTCATTTGTGCTCATTTGTTCTTTTATTTGAACAAGGACATTAATTACTATTAATATAACTTTATAAAATACAATCGATTAACTGATTTAGACGAAGAGTACATACAATATTTCGAGTTAACACCAAATTATCAGATTCATTGCATGCAGCTTGTGGGTGGTGTCAGCAAGAAACGTGTTTTTCTATATATCTATTGATAAAACCAAATGAAATGATCTGGACACATGTGACAAATATAAAAATATTTTCCAAAAAAGAGGCTTCTTGTTCCGGTGTTTTCGTAATCATTTTTCTATGCAAAATTAGAAGTCATTAGAAATACAACGCCGCCGACACGCTTTGGTTTAAGTTTACTTTTCCTATTTTTATAATGAGTAATCACTACTGTCCAACAAAGAATCCCGAAATCACACATGAGAGATGGCATTTGTTGATTGGTGTGTTTAAAATGTATTTTCTCTCTACTTCTTTTCTTGCTACCAATAAACAAATACCACATCTCTTATGTGGATTTTTTTGTGTAAATCTTATGTGGATGTAGCATTACTCTTTTATAATTCAAAACAGTGTAATACATTAAAATATGACTGAAATAGTACATTTTAATAATTCAAGTTGGATTGTCTTGCTTTGAATGTTCAATCATATTAGGTAGGACGGAGTGGAGCTCGGGCTCAACATCAAGTTCAAGTACCCGATCGGGTACACCATTCCTAGTACTTAGGGTACTTGAAACTTTGCCACAAATCGGGCTTCGGAACCGCTCAAGTTACACTTTGTTCTCTTTTTTTTTGTCTTTTTATGAAAAGTAGTGTTAGGGTAGGATCGGGTAGTGTTAGAATTGAAATTGTGGTAGGTTGGAAGGTTTTATTGGATATAGGGGTGATGTAAGTATGGGTGTCGGGTACCACTCCTCCCTCCCTATTATCTTATCTAACAATTAATTTCTTATCACCTTTCACGAATGATTAGGATTTATTTTCCTAGAATATTTTAACATAAGAATAAAGGTTTAGGTAACGGTCAAATGAGTGAGTTGGCCTAAAAATACTCGGGATGAGATTAACGAAATGGTTGTGAATTTGACTCTTACTATGAGATAATATTTGCTCTATAAAGGGTGTCTAACAGATATGTATATATTTCTCAAATGAGAGTGGCCATATTTCCAATCTTTCTATATCAGTACATGGGTTTCAGAGTTATTACCAAGACTATATAATTTGTGTTGTTATGTTTAATACTATAAAAGTTACACAAAAAGTTTAAGGTTGCAATAATTCAGGGGTTGACAATTATTTCGTAACAATGTCACTGCCATAATGTATCACTTGGGTACAGCGGCGGACGCAGAACTCTATCAAAAGATATGCATTATTTTTCTGAGATCACAGAAGATATGCAATCAGTTTTAATTTAAGACTTTTAGAACCATAGAAAAAAAATACACTACAATGGCTTTTTGAGTATTTGCATGCAAACCCCCGCTGCTCATCTGCGTCTACACCTCTGCTTGGATGGGCATTGTATGGATGGTCTCAAGTTCCAAGAACTGTCATTTGTTGGCTGGATAAAGTCAATATTTAAGTAAGTGCAGTCTAATAATTGTGCAAATGGTATTTTGGTTAAACATATAGAAAGCAATATGGGTAGTCACTGGATGCATTCTGAGGCGAAGTTGGATAGCAATTGCAAAAGGTTTTTATTTAGGTTGCAGACTTGCAGCAAGCACATTTACAAATGATTCAAAACTAAGTCACTTCAATTAACTTCCTGAAAAATCTCTAGGGTAAACTTATCCATACTCTCCCTATTTAAGATGTGGTGATTTGCATTGTACATTCGATATTATTCAATTGTTTTTCATCATATATGAGCATTCGAGTCGTTCTATAATTATCAACGGGCAAATGAATTAGGTTTTCCCAGTTGCCCGGAGAGAATGAATATCTTTACACTTATGAATTTAATTAAACCATTATTGGATTTGAAACTACTTCGTTCAGTAACATAAATATTTCACAACATGACCTATCAAACTCTTGGTTGATGTAATCACGTTTAGTGGCTGATCAAGGTGTGCACGGGAACTTCATAAAATTATTTTGTGTAGTGTAAAGTTATGACAAATATATCAAGTTTTGAGTTATTTTCTTAAAATAAACTTGACTCTTAAATCTTGATCATGGGCCGTCACTGATCCCGTTGAGATCATCCGGAATTCTTGCCTAAAATGTTAAAGGTGACCGTTTATTTTGCCTTCAATAAAATAAGCAATCAGCTAGAGGTGGCAAAATGGTTGGGTTGGGTTGGGTTGGGTCTTGGGTCTTAGATGGGTATGGGTCTATATGGGTATGGGTCTAGATGGGTCACTTAGAAGGATGGGTCTAGATGGGTATGGGTATAAATGGGTAGAGTGGTTAATTGGGGTTTTTGGGTTATCTAGTTTTTTTGTTTCATCATGGAACATAATAATTAATTATTGTAAATAAAGACAAAAAGTATTCAATATCCATTTTTTACGTTTTATTGTTATCAGTTTTTATATACGTTTTCTCCGTTTTACACGTTTTAGATGCTTTTTCACGTTTTTGTCCGTTTACACGTTTCGTCGGTTTTTACGTTTTTGTCCGTTTTACACGCTTTATTGTTTTGTTACGCTTTTGCCATTTTCACACGTTTTCGTCAGTTTTTCGCTTTTACTCGTTTTCATCGGTTTTTTCGTTTTACGCCCGTATTTTACCTTTTCGTTTTTGTCGTTTAAATTCGGTTTTTACGTTTTTGTCCGTTTTACACTTATTCGTCCGTTTTTTACGTTTTTGTCCGTTTTACGTTTTAAACGTTTTCGTCTTGATACTTTTTTTTTACGTTTTTGCTGTTTTAGCGTTTTACGTCCGTTTTTTCGTTTTTCTCCGTTTTACTCGTTTTTCTCGTTTTACTGCGTTAAAATTACATTTTTCGTTTCGCCCGTATTTTAACTTTTTTGTCCGTTTTAAATTGAGGTTTTTCACGTTTTGTCCGTTTTACGCGTTTTTCGTCCGTTTTTTTATGCTGCCGCTTTTGGTCCGTTTTTCACGTTTTAAATTACATTTTGTTACGTTTTGCTGGTTTTCACACGTTTTTGTTCGTTTTTTTACGTTTTTTCTCCGTTTTTTGGTTTTACGTGCACATTGTTTACGTTTTCGCTTTATTTTAACTTTTTTGTCCGTTTTCTTCGCGGTTTTTACGTTTTTGTCCGTTTTACCGCGTTTTTCTTCCGTTTTCGCTTTTTGTCCGTTTTTTACCGTTTTAATGCATTTTTACGTTTTAGTTAAAACTTTTAACGTGTTTTTTACGTTTTGTTTTTGCCGCGTTTTCGTCCATTTTTTTTTTTTTTATCCGTTTTACCGTTTTGTTAGCGTTTTTACGTTTTTGTCCGGTTTTAACGTTTTTCGTCCGTTTCTACGTTTTTTACGATTTTTTTGTTTTACGTTTTCGTCAGGTTTTTTACGTTTTTATCCGTTTTACGTTTTCGCGTTTTTTTTTTAATCTTTTGCCTGTTTTCATCGCGTTTTAAATCCGTTTTTGTTTATTTTTATGCGTTTTGGTCCTTTTTTGTTAATTTTACACGTTTCGTCCATTTTTGTCCGTGTTTAACGTTTTACGCGCTTTTACACGCGTTTAAGCACTGTATTTTATGTTTTGTCCGTTTTTACACGTTTTTTCACTGTTTTTACGTTTTTGATAGTTTTAAATGCAAAACGGATAAAAGCCTAATAAAACGTTAAAATGGACGAAATCGAAAACAGACGAAAACTTTGTAAAAAACGAACAAAACGTAATCGGCGAACGAAAACGCGTGAAAAAATCGGTAGAAAACGAAAAAACGGACGTGCGGACAAAGACATAAAACGTAAAAAACGGACAAAAACGTGTAAAACGGATAAAAACGTAAAAACTTGACGAAACCGTGTAAAACGGACAAAAACGTAAAAAACCTGACGAAAATGTGCAAAAACGGACAAAATGTAAAAGTAGTTAAAATACGGTACGAACGTAATTAGAAAACGTAGCAAAACGCAAAGAGGAAAAGCGTAAAAAACATACGAAAACGTGTATAAAACGCAACGGAAAAAATAGACGAAAACGTGGCAAAGCGCTAAAAAAAACGACGAAAACGATGTAAAAACGGACAAAAACGTAAAAACGGACAAAACGCTGGACGAAACGTAAAAAACGGACGAAAACGTAAAAATCTGACGAAAACGCAGGCAAAAACGTACAAAATTGTCAAAAACGAAAAAAATGACGAAATGCGTGTAAAAGCGGACAAAAAAAAAATGACGAAAAAAAAAATTGGCAAAAAACGTAAAACGTAAAACGACAAAACGTGGAAAAACTACAAAACGCAGTAAAAAAACGGAGGAACGTGTAATAAAACGAAAACGTAAATTTAAAAACGGAAAACGCAGCAAAAAAACGACGAAAACGGGCGTAAAAAACCGGCAGCGGTAAAAAGTACAAAATTGTCAAAAAAGGGACAAAAACGTAAAAAAACAGACGAAATCGTGTAAAAACGGAAAAAAAACGTAAAAAAACAGACGGAAACGTGAAAAAACAGGCGAAAACGTAAAAAAACAGACGAAAACGGACAAAAACGTAAAAGCGAAAAGAAACGTGTAAAACGGACAAAAACAAAAAGACATCTAAAACGCTTTAAAAACGGACAAAATGTAAAAAAACGTTAAAGCGAAACGGAGAAAAACGGACGAAAATGGTAAAATTATATTGTGAGTGATTTTTATAATTTTAGTTAACAATCAACTTAAACCATGTAAATATTGTACTAGACCCGTGTGGGTATATTATTAGACCCAACTAGACCCATCAATATTAATTAATTAAAATAAACTATACCCAGTAAACTTGATCATCTATTAAAATAAACTAAACCCATTTAGACTCATCTCATTAAAAAAATTTACCCAACTAGACTCAAATTTAACCATTGGGTCTTAAATTGCCACATCTGAATCAGCAATGTAGCCGTTGTTTAAATTAAAAACGTGTTACATGTTTTAAATATTAAATTCGAAATGGATTGCGTTTGGTTGTAAAGGTTATCCTAATTAAATCTGTTTCATTTTTCTTGTGGAAAAACGAAAATTCATATATAATTAATAGTTATTATCATCCTTCATAAACAACAGTTTAAAAAAGACGCTTCACCCAGTCCACGTCTTTGAAAAGAAAAATATTTATAGACAAATAGGTTACTCAATTTTTCAATTTTATTCGTTTAAGTTATCAATTTTTTTTATGCAAACGGGGTATTGAATTACACGGGATTGACATTCATGTTACTGAACTTCAAAAGTGTGTTCAATCAGGTTATCGAATGACTAAACTAACGAAAATACCCTCACTTTCATTTTTGTTAACCACATAAATGGTCCCTGTTGTTTTCCTGATGTTACAGATTCAGTCCAATGTTCATTTTTGTTTCGTTTTCATTAGTTTTCGTAAGTTTTTGTCCGTGTTTATACATGTTCGTCCATTTTTCCTCTTCTCGGTCCGTTTTTATATATAACATCAAATAACATGAAAAAAGTAAAATAACTAAAAAAATCTAATACGAGAAATAAAGAATAGTAAAATATAACATCAAATAACATGAAATTTTTTTCAAGCGACTACAATTCGACATAAAAACATTAAATTTGACATAAAATAAAATTTCCTATTTCATCCGTTTTATACGTTTTTATTCGTTTTTTGTATGTTTTTATCCATTTTGTACGTTTTTATATGTTTTTGAACATTTTTAAACATTTTATTAGAGGTGGCAAACGGGTCGGGTCGGTTTGGGTCATGGGTCATACAGGTCCTGTTTTAAAAATGGGTCTAACAGGCCATAGGTCGAATGGTTTGGGTCGGGTCGACCCACTAAATTATAGTGTTTTCATCTGTTTTTTTACGTTTTTTTTTTTTTTTTTAAATTCGTCTGTTTTTTACGTTTTCGTCCGTTTTTTTATGTTTTCGTTCGTTTTATTACGTTTTCGTCTATTTGTTACGTTTTCGTCCGCTTTTTACGTTTTCGTCTTTTTTTACGTTTTTGTCAATTTTTTTTAAGTTTTCGTCCATTTTCTTACGTTTTCGCCCCCTTTTTTACTTTTTCGTATTTTTTTCCGTTTTCGCCCTATCTATACGTTTTCGTCTATTTTTTAACGTTTTCGTTCATTTTTTACGTTTTTGTCCATATTTTTACGTTTTCTTAAGTTTTCGCCTGTTTTATTACGTTTTCTTACATTTTCGTCCTTTCGTTTATTTTTTTTTACGTTTTCGGCTTTTTATAGATTTTCTTACGTTTTCTAAATTATAGTGTTTCCATTTTTTTACGTGCATTTTTGCCACGTTAAATTCGTTGTACGTTTTATACGTTTTGATGCATTTTTTACGTTTTCGTCCGTTTTTTTACATATTCGTCAGACGAAACCTAAAAAAACGTAAAAATAGATGAAAACGTAAAAAAAATGACGAAAACGTAAAAATTCAGACGAAAGCGTAAAGAATCGGATGAAAACATAAAAAATCGGATGAAAACGTAAAAAACAGATGAAAATGTAAAAAAAATAGACGAAAACGTAAAAGAACAAGCGAAAACGTTAAAAAACGGACGAAGACGTAAAAAAAGGGCCGAAAACATAAAAAAACGGTTAATTACGTAAAAAACGGGCGAAAACGTAAATAATGGCCGAAAATGTTAAAAAATGACGAAAACGTAAAAAATCGGACGAAAACGTAAAAGATAGGACGAAACTATAAAAAAAACGAACGAAAATGTAAAAAAATGGACGAAACGGATGACAATGTAAGGAAACTGACTAAAACGTAAAACAACGGATGAAAACGTAAGGAAACGACCTAAAACGTAAAAAACGGATGAAAACGTAAAAAAAGACAAAAACGTAAAAAGTGCACGAAAACGTAAAAAAAAGGAAGAAAACGTAAAAATTGAGACGAAAACGTAAAAAAACATACGAAAACGGATAAAAATAGATGAAAATGTAAAAAAGAAAAAAGACGAAAACGTAAAAATCGAACGAAAACTTAAAAATCGAACGAAAACGTAAAAATCAGACGAAAACATAAAAAATAGACGAAAACGTAAAAGAACAGACCAAAACATAAATAAACGGACGAAGACGTAAAAAAAACATAAACGTAAAAAAGGGTCCAAATCGTGAAAAACGGTTAAAAACGTTAAAAAAATCGGACGCAAACGTAAAAAATGGACAAAAACGTTAAAAATAAGACAAAACGGACGAAAACGTAAATAATCATACAAAATCATAAAAAAACAGACGAAAACATAAAAAAACGAACGAAAAACGTAAAAAAATGAACGAAAACGGATGACAGCGTAAAGAAACGGACGAAAATGTAAAAAAATTGACAGAACTGTAAAAAATTGGACGAAAACGTAAAAAAAAAGACAAAAATGTAAAAAATTGGACGAAAACGTAAAAAAAAGACAAAAACGTAAAAAAGGGCAAAAAAAAGACGAAAAAATAAATAATCGGAAGAAAACGTAAAAAAATCAGACGAAAACGTAAAATATAGATGAAAACGGATAAAAACGTATAAAAACGGTTAAAAACCGATGAAAACGTATAAAATGGGCCAAACAGTTAGGGGGTATTTGAAAGGAAAATAGGTGAAAACAAAAAAAAAAAATGTTTTATAGTTTTGTGTATTAAAGTTGGAAATAGAAATTTTGTGTTTTGAACAGAATTTTATTGAAAAACACTAACTTGAACGCGATATTTGTTTTCTTTGTTTTCCACAAAATACTTTGTGAAAAATAAATGTGTTTTCCCTCAACTAAACGCACCCTTAAAATTTATTAACGGTGTATCATTAGTGTGATTTGCATGCAGATACGGTGGATCATAATCATCAAGATTTAAATCTGTAGTGCAACAACCACTATCTTTATCGTTATTCTTTGCATCCTTATTCCTTTTTGCATCATCAACCATGTTGACTAGTAGAAAGTAAATAACACAAATAACACAAACACAAAAAACAAAACATCAAACAATAGGCCCAAAGCCAATCATAAATAAATCTTCTATACAACCTCAACAACTTCACAATACCCTTTACCTAAACCATCGATTATCTAAAAACCTGGAAAATTAGTTTAAAGAAAGGGTGCGAGGGGTGTTACAAAGCACGCAATCCAACCAAATATTGATCAAAAAGGTTGAAATTAATAACACAACGAAAAAACCAAACGAACCAGAAAAGCAGAATATGATTAGAAACAAGAAACCAAACAAACTCTAATTTTAACAAATTAGGGTTTTTATCAATTAATATTTCAAGTAGTAATTAATTCTTGTAATAACAATAATATCAAAGGATTAAAGAACAAAATTCTTATATCCTTTTTGATACAGAAAACCGTAATTTTAATTTTTGATTAATAAACAAAAAATTCAATAGAAAACCCTAATTTTTGCAAAATAAAATTGAAGGCTAATTTTTACAATTCTAATTAAGGGTGAGCAAACGGACCGGCCGGACCGGACCGACCGAAGGACCGACCGGACGACACGACAGACCGGACCGACCACATTCGGTCGCCCGGTCTCCGATTTGGGCAAATCGGTCCTCTGGGTCCGGTCCGGTCGGACCAAAACCGACGAAAAACCGACGAATTGGGCCGGTTTGGACCGGACCGACCGAAGACCGAGACCGGACCGACGACCGGACCGAGGACCGGACCGACCAAATTCCGTCGGTCTCGTGCTTCAACTGGCGAACTCGTTTCGGTCCGGTCCGGTCCTGGCCGGTCCGGTCCGGTTTTCAGCCTATGCACACCCCTAATTCTAATAGATAATGATAAACACAATTCTACATATGTAAAATCAAGATCTAATATAAAAATTAAAAACCCTCAAATTTGACGCGAAACCTTAATTTTCATAAATCAATTTATGAGTAAAAAATCTTTGTATTGAGCAACTGTGGCTCTGATACCATATGAAAATGTTTGAAAATAAAGACTCAAACACAAAATATTCATACAACCAACCACCCTTTTATTCTTTTATCACAACATCACATGATTGCAAAAATTAATCAGTGATTTTAAGTTACATATAACACGAAAGAAATAAACAAATGAAAACTAAATGATTACAAAATTAGTGAACCCCTGATAGCTTACACACTCAAAGAGAAACTCACACAGATAAAATTAACAATATGATTAAAAAGAATTTCTAACAAATAGTTGCCCTAGAACTTGTCCTAAAATGTTCCACTTTAGTCCTTTAACTTTTGAGACGAGTGCAACTAAATACATATCTTTATGACTCGTCATGCAGTATACTTTCAACATAATACACAAATAGTCCTTTACTTTTTGTAGCTTACCTTCTTATAGTTTGAAAAAATCAGCTCTACCATTATATAGCTCAAAGCAACAATTTATACTAAAGCTTTAAGAGAAAATGAATTTCAAAACTAATCTAGGGTGTTCATAAGTTAAAGTAAATAATTATAAAAACCAATGTTAACTATTTTTTAAAATGCATAAATGATTACTTAACTAATCTAAATTGGTTCGGTACCAATTTGTTTATCCATTATAAGGGGGAAGGAGTGGTCTCCCTCTCTTCCCCTATCTTTCAGTTTCTCTTTTCTTCACATCACCATTTTTTCACCCATCTTTCAAACCCATCTCTAGAGAGAATGAGCATCTTTCAAATCTTTCCCATATTTCAGTTTCTCTCTCTTCCACATCACTATTTAATTTTTTTTTCTATTAACTTCAATATTTCATTAAATAAAAATAAAAAATACATTAAATACTAAAAACAAAATACAATAAATACTTAAAACAACTAGGAAATTTATAAAAAAAATACAAGACACATTGAAAATCAAAACATCTAAATTTATAAAATTTATATAACTTATATAATTTATACGTACCTAACATGCCGGGAAAACCATGATAGTTTGCATGACAGACATATAAACGTTGCACGTCATTCTTGGTGGGTCTACGCAAATATTCTCTCCCGTATAATTGAATGACACCACTGCAAAAATTTTGAAGGCTTTCACGTGACGTTCTTGCTGACATTTGTAAGTATTCGTCTAACGAGTCAGGAACACTTCCATAGGCTAATTGACGGATTGCGGATGTGCATTTTTGCAAACCCGAAAAGCTTCTTACGTTTCTTGCATCGTATCTCGTTCGAAACTACGAAAAGTTTTTTTCCATATCGACTACTATTCTCTCAAAGAGTGGCCTTTTCATCCGAAACCAATCCTCAAAGTAAACTTCAAACTTCGCATTCTCACAAAAATAATATCGAACAAGACGGTTATGAGATAGTTCACGTTTAGTTCTTTTTATAGACTTCCTTGTCGACGATGCAGTGTCAAGAACACCGGAAGGCATCACAAAGTTGGCGACAGAAAGCATAAACGCTAAATGCACCCGTCTGAGACAACTCATCACTTGACAAAGACGAATCTGAGGTTGAATCTTCAAGAAATAAAGGATTCATTATTTTTTGATATAGAAGAGAATTGTTTTTAGTGTATATGTTTTTTGTATGTTTTTTTGAATGTGTATGTTTATGTGTATATATAGGAGATTTTTTTCCCTCCCAAACTAGTCGTTACACTAATTTTTTTTCTTTGTTTTTTGGACCGTTGGAGCGGGGCTTGCAAGCCGATTTGGGATGGATTTGGGGTGAAATTTGCGGTATCGCAAGGGAGGGAATGGTGCTACCGAGCGACACTGAAATAATCCCTTGGCCTCGATCCCTTACCGTATCGACTCCCTCCCCCCCTAACCAACATAGTACCAAACTCAAATCTAAACCCAACCTTAAGGGTTTTAATGATGCAAAAATAAAACAACGTTTTCTCACATTAAATGAAACAATCTAGATAAAACATGTTGGTTTCGAACCAAAATCCACTCTAGAAATATTTGAGCCACAAACAGCTGGTAATGTATTGAGCTTGGTGTCACATTAGACTAATTTACTCATTGCAGTGTACATTTACCAACTATTGCAACGATTTATATTAGACGACTTAGAGATTTACCAGCCAACTAAAGGATTTGTCTTAGCAAAATTGTAATTGTTTATTGAGTAAACTGCAAAAATCATCCCTGTGGTTTGTGTAAATTCGCAAGAATCATCCCTATCTCAAATGTTCAGCATTAATCATCCCCAAGTCCACAAACGTTTAGCAATAATCAGAGCACTAACGTCGTTAGTTTTACCCGTTAAGTGTTAAATTATATTTTCACGTTAGTCCCTCCGTTAACATTTGTTGCACCGTTAGTCCTCATTTCGTTTTACGTCCACTTTTTACGTTTTTGTCCGTTTTACTCGTTTTTTAGTTTTGTCCGTTTTTGTCGTTTTTTATCCGTTTTCGACCGTTTGTTTTTACGTTTTTATCCGTTTTCGTCCCTTTTTTTTTTTACGTTTTCGCTTTTTTTTACGTTTTCGCTTTTTTTTACGTTGTTGTCCGTTTTTATCTGTTTTTTATCCATTTTCGACCATTTTTACGTTTTATCCGTTTTCGTCCGTTTTTACGTTTTCGCGATTTTACGTTGTTGTCCGCTTTTGTCGGTTTTATCCGTTTTCACCCTTTTTCACGATTTTTCCGTTTTTCACGTTTCGCGATCTTTTACGTTATGGTCCGTTTTATCCGTTTTGTCGATATTTTATCCGTTTTGACCCTTTTTTACGTTTTTATCTGTTTTCGTCTGTTTTTCGTTTTCGCCGATTTTTGACGTTTTACGCTTTGTTTTTAATCTTTTTAGCTAGATTTTTTACGTTTTGTCCATTTTCTTACATTTTTCCGTTTTCTTTCGTTTTGTACTATTTCAACATATTGAAAATTTATTCCAAATAGAAAAAAATGGAAAAATTTCAAAAAAATTGGAAAAAATATTTCCGAAAGAAAAATTTGAAAAAAATCAAAAATGTCCGTTTTTGTCAATATTTTCGGAATTTTTACAATATGTCCAAATTTCGAAAAATATTGGAAAAAAATTTTTTTTAATAAAAAATATTTGAAAAATATTTTTTTTTTTATTCAAATTCGACATATTGAAAATTTTGAAACATTATAAGATTTTTTTTAAAAAAAATATTTGAAAAATGTATTTTTATAATTTTTTTTTCGAAAATATTTTTTCCAACGAAAACGGAAAAAACTTAAAAAACGGTCGAACGGATAAAAGCGGACAACAACGTAAAAAAGCTTAAAAACGTAAAAAGCGGACAACGGATGAAACGTAAAACGGATAAAACGGACAACAACGTAAAAAGCGGAAACGTAAAAGCCGGACGAAAACGGATAAAAACGTAAAAACCGGTCGAAACGGATAAAAAACCGACAAAAGCGGACAAAGCGGATAAAAGCGTGAAAAGCGGTCGAAAGCGGATAAAGCGGATAACAGCGAAAAGCGGTGGCGTAAAAAGCGGAAGAAAGCGGATAAAAACGTAAAAAAAAGCGAAAAAGCGGATAAAACACGACAAAACGGACAAAAACGGACAAAAGCGGCAGCCCGAGTAAAAACGGACAAAAAGTGGCGAAAATGTAAAATGAGGACTACGCGGTGCAACAAATGTTAACGGAGGGACTAACGGGAAAATATTATTTAACACTTAACAGGTAAAACTAACGACGTTAGTGCTCAGGGATGATTATTGCTAAACGTTTGTGGACTTGGGGATGATTAATGCTGAACGTTTGAGATAGGGATGATTCTTGCGAATTTACACAAACCACAGGGATGATTTTTGCAGTTTACTCTTGTTTATTAGGTAAAATATTAAGCAAATGACAACAACTCCCAACTACTCCATAGTGCACATGGTTCATGAGTGATGGCTATTTCCTCCAATTGGCAATTATTAAATATATGAATCTATAAAAATTTCAAGGATTAGACGTTGTTGACCCATTTGTTTTTAATTAAATATCGCATCTCAATTACATATATAAAATTGATTAATGTTCATCATTACCATATTACTATTACTATATATAACTAAAACACGGGGAATCGATCTCCACACGACACGTGTCCAAGAATTAATTGCAAACTTCCGCAAGTTGGCAAGAATGGTCCTTCAGGTTCGTGTGGCGTTGCAAGTTAAGTCCTCAACATTAATTGCTAACTTTTGCAACTTGGCAAAAATGGTCCCTAAGGTTTGTGTGTCGTTGCAAAGTTAGTCCAACAGTGTTTGCAACATTTTCGTAACTTGGCAAGAATGGTCCCTCAAGTTTAAGTGTCGCTGCAAAGTAAGTCCAAACATCAATCCCGCTGCAACGCGCGGGTTTCCACACTCGTTTTTAACCAAACGCACCCTTTAAATGTGGGGTTGAGCCCAATAACACTTGATACAATATTTATCTTGGGAATAATTTTTGACATAGTTTTGGGTTCGAGAGAAAACGTAATTCCAGACGCTTGATCTTAAACTAAAAACAACGAGCTATATCGAGACTATTATGAGTCTTCTTCGAGCCCCATTGCTAGACAATGTGACGACCACCTTCGGGGTGTCTTGTTGTTAAGATTATTGACTCGTGTTTAGCACGATTTGCATTTTACACTTCAACAAATATAAAGAAAGGTTTATAATAATTAAAACTTGGATAAAAAGTCATGCTCTTTTTTGACATAGATAGAAACAAAACATAGTCTTATTGTGTAAATCCATTAAAAATATTTTACGGAAGATTTAAATAGTGGTCAAATAAGTTGAATAATGAGATGATATAATTATATAAAAATATCATGGTATCATTACCAAAGATGTCACCACAATAAAATTTTATCTTTATCATATAATTAGAATTCTGAATCCTTTTTCTCGTACTCTTGTAAGATTTCACAACTCTCTGGATGGATTATCGCATGTCACAAAACTGAAGGCGCTCTTGACATTATTAAATATTTTGAACACATGCAAAAAATCAAATTAATGTGTGTACCAACAGAAATTGAATGTATACAAATAATTTTCTTTTCTTAAATACTCTAGGCATTTCTTCAAAATAGGCAACATATAATCAACCTTTTTTATCTAATAATTGTCAAACTAAGAAAACTAGTTTAGAAAAATGTGAACCATTTTCAAAATACGCAATCTATTATAGTAAGGTTTTTGCTAATTACAACTCTATCAGTTGTGGTTAAACCTTATAAATTGTGTTAAATAGTATTTAATGAAGTCATTATTTTTATATTTATACATATTTAATAAATATAATTATAGAATGACTTGTTAAACATGAAATATTTGATATTAATTAATTGTTGATTTTTCAATTAAGATAAGCTTAATCAAATCCTATAGTGTTGGTAATAGGGAATACAAAACATGTTTTAGTTTGATAAAACCAAGTCAATAAAACTAATTTTAGAATGTGAATAATCCATCCATAATACTACACGATTAAAGGAAGGCTAATGATTTGTACACTCATTTTTTTTATTCTCACACTCCACTTTATGCTATACATAGTTGTACAGTTGTTATATGCTGCATCTTCAGTTTGTACACTGAAGTGTACGAATAAAAAAAATGAGTGTACGAATCAACACCTCTTAAAGGAATGATCACAGGGCACACCATTAAGGAGCCAAAAAAATATTTAATAACAAAAATACATCGACTATCATTTGTATATAAACCCTACAACTCAGCATCAGAATTATAAGCAAACACATTAATTCACCTCCCGTTCACACACATCCAAACTCAACAATGGTTTCTTCTTCTTCCAACCAGCATGAACCGTCCTCGGATCTCACCTTACGTGAGATCCCTGGGAGCTATGGCGTGCCATTTTTCGGTCCTATCAAGGACCGATATGACTACTTTTACAACCAAGGCAAAGACGAGTTCTTCCGAACCAAAATCAAAAAATACAACTCAACTGTTATTCGTACAAACATGCCTCCAGGCCCATTCATATCATCCGACTCTAAAGTCGTGGCAGTACTCGACTCGAAAAGCTTTACAATCTTATTCGACAACTCGAAAGTCGAGAAAAAAGATATCCTAGATGGTACTTACATGCCTAACCTTAACTTCTTTGGTGGTTATCGTCCTTGCGCGTTTCTTGACACTGCAGAAACTGATCATCATGCACTTAAATCGCTATTTTTATCGTTCCTTGCTTCTTCGCATAAGAAATTTATCCCATATTTACGTACGAGCTTGGCTGAAATGTTCGAGATCATGGAGAACGAGATTGCTAGTGATAAAACAAGTGATTTCAATACAAATAGTGATAATATGGCGTTTGAGTTTGTGTTCAAGCTAGTAACAGGAGTAAGTCCTAGTGAAACGAAAATAAAAGCGAAAGGCCCTACGACTGTTAATACGTGGTTAGCGTTACAGTTGGCTCCATTGGGTACGGCTGGATTAAAATTTGTTCCGAATTTTATCGATGATATCATCCACACGGTTCGTTTACCGTTTTTTGTAATCAAATCTGGTTACAAAAAGCTTTACAGTGCTATTTATGACTCATCAGCTTCGTTACTAGACGAAGCTGAGAAATCTGGAATCAAAAGAGAAGAAGCATGCCATAACCTAGTATTTTTAGCTGGATTTAATGCTTTTGGAGGAATGAAAGTTTTATTTCCTACTATAATTAAATGGATCGGATCTGGTGGCGAGACTTTACATAAACGTCTAGCTGAAGAGATTCGATCCGTTGTAAAAGAAGAAGGTGACGTCACTTTCTCTGCTCTGGAGAAAATGGCGTTACTTAAATCTGTAGTCTACGAGGCCTTAAGAATCGAACCACCTGTCCCATTCCAATACGCTAAAGCTAGAGAGGACCTCGTGATTGAGTCTCACGACTCTAAGTTCGAGATTAAGAAAGGTGAGACTATTTTCGGGTATCAACCTTTTGCGACTAAAGATCCTAAGGTTTTCGACAACCCTGAGGAGTTCATCGCGGATAGGTTCGTTGGTGATGGAGAGAAGCTTTTAAAGTATGTTTATTGGTCGAATGCTCGAGAGACCGATAGCCCGACTGCGGACAACAAGCAGTGTCCCGCAAAAGATCTTGTAGTGCTTTGTGGTAGAATGATGCTTGTCGAACTTTTTCTCCGGTATGATACATTCACGGCGGAAATTGGGCAGTTGGCACTTGGCACTTCTATCAAGATCACATCGTTTACTAAGGCTACTTGATTAATATTTTATGGCAACTTCGTGTTTTTTATGATTTGTTTACTTGGATATTTCAATTTATATTTTGTGTGGCAATATTTATATATTGTTTCTTGTATTTAAATTATGTGACATACGAATTTGATTTTTTCTTTGAAACAATGTGCACATATTTTTAGATAGCTTTCCAATCCCTATAATTTAAACATACTCCCGCCGTATTAGAATGAGTGAATTGCTCATATATATCTTTTCAAATACTAAAAATTGCATATATATCAATATTAAATTCAAAATTACATATATATCTTTCCTTAGCCTTTAAAATGTCACATATATCTAAATGATTATTTTTTATATAAACTAAACAACAAAAATACATGATAATTGTATTTATTTGTAAAATATCTATTATACCCTTGTTATTACCTTACATGACTCATCATTATCCCACACAAACACACACAACCTTTTTTTTTTCAGCATTCTTCATCTTCTACGACCCTAAATCCAAAACCCAGGTAGTCACAGTTGATGTTTATAATTAATAATTTGATTCGCACTTGTTGATTTTAATTATAGTTTATAACCCACTAAACCTTATGCAAGACACATCCATTGATAATTTTTTACCAATAAAAATATTTGATCTCTTGATATTCGCATCGAAAAAAAGGAAGACAATATGTCACTGGTATTTTGATGGTTTTTTGTTTGTTTAAATTCTAAAACATATGATTCAAATGACTATCTATCTGTTCATTTTGTTAGTTTAAATGATAAACTCTTGTTATTTTAATGTATTTACAATCAGTTTGTCATTTTTTATACACTTCTCTTTTATTTGCTTTTGGGTTAATTATGTTGTAGCCTAGTCACTGAATAATAGTACATCATGAGAGCTACTATACTTGGGCATCAACTTCATGTGCGTGGTGTTAAAATGGGTAAGCACTATGGTATGTCTTGTGTTTTGTTGAAAGGACAAAGTATGTAAGGACCCAATAACACGTTATTGGTATGTCACTTCAGCGTCACATCATACACTTTCCAATAACCAATAACTCAAATAACTCTCTCGCATAACACACCACTAACATCACATGTAAGTCCCGCAAAATACCCCATCAAATATACCATTCACTCACAATACACAAAACACACACACACACACACACACACACAAAAGTTGCATTTGGCATGAGGCAATGCAGTGGCTCAAAACACAAAAGGGTGCATTTGGCACAAGTTTAGCATATCATTAGCTCACCATTGACATCCTATACCTAGTGCTTTAAGGTTTATAAGTTTTTAAATGAGAATATAAAATGTAAATATAATAAGAAATGATAAGAAAGGTAAAATAGATATTTTAGATTAAGATTATAGTTGTCATGTATTTTTGTGGTTTTAATTATATAAAATTATTGTGTATATATATATATATATATATATATATATATATATATATATATATATATATATTGATATTTTTAATGTTTTGAAAGTATATATATATGCAATTTTGTGTTTTAGTTAGATACATATGCAATTTTTAGTTTTTGAAAAAATATATATGCAATTCTTCCTAAAATAAATGTCAAATTTGACTTTTTAATTTTTTTAATTTTTTTTTTTGTCAATTTTGACTTTTAAATTTTTTGTTTATGTTAGATAATACTCATGAAAATTATACCGAAAAAAATATATTTAAAACTCAATCCATTTATATATTTTGCATCAAGTATTAAATAACATATTAAAAATAGTTATGTTAAAGTAGAAAAAAAATTTTAAAAAGTCAAACTGAACACTTATTTTAGGACGGAGGTAGTATATCTTAGGACATTTACCGTTAAAAGTTCACTACAAAAAATAAGCCATTTGGTGACATATTTAGCAACCGGAGAAATCATGTCACAATTTTGCGACCCTGGCAGCGACATGCTTAGTGACTTACACATCTTCCATGTCATCAAAAAAGTCACAAAAAAGACGGTGTCACCAATCGAGTCGCTGAACGTGTCACAAGCTTGTGACATATAAAAATCACATTGCCATTAGTGTCGCAACAATTGCGACTTTGTTGGAACATGTTGTTATCTATGTCTCTAATTTTGTGACGCCTTATAAGAAATCGCTAAACTTGCCGCTAGCATGTGACATTTACAAATGCACATCGCCATTAGTGTCGCAGCAGTTACGACTTGTTGTAACATGTCGTTAACTATGTCTCTAATTCTGTGACATATTAAAAGAAGTCGCTAAACGTGTCACTAGCAAGTGACATTCTAAGAAAACATCGCTACCAGTGACACATAGTTATGACTTCTTGCAACATGTCAATAACCATGTCTCTAATTTTGCGACTCCCCAAAGCAACTCACTAACATTACGATTATGACGTGCTCTTATTACCACAATCACTATATTTTTAACAAGATATATATTTGCAGATAGTTGATTTAGTTATAACAAAGTATGTATATAATATTTAGATAAATTTATTTTGATCTATAAACTACTTAGAGCACTAGGTGTCACGGCCTTCCCTCTTCGTCAGTGCCATCTCAGCGCCACATCAGCATCTCACTTCTCCACAACAAACCCCCTCCTCACTCATAACAAACCTCAACCTCTTCATTTGGGACCCACCACTACCACAAACACACACTACACACACACAAACACACCTCAGTAACATTATAAAATATCCATTGCTTGTCAGAAGCTATCTTCGTCGTCCCCACGAAGAACCAACCCACGGCGGCCGACGGCAAGGGGGGCCGGTGTCACGGCGGCGGACGGCGAGGGCGGAAGACAAGCCCACACCGTGTGCTCTTAGGATTGAGGAGAATATAAAATTTTTAATAAAAAAGTCTATATTCCCGTTTTAGTAAATTAGGCACCACTTTATAAATTTATCTATATTTCTCCACCCCCACTTCACATTTTACCACTCCCCCTCTCAACTATTATTCCCTAAATTTATCTCACAGCATCACACCGTCAACGACGGAGCTCAGACAGAGCACCGTCAACGGCCGATAGAGGACTGTCACTGTCATTCGTCACCGGCGGAGCACTGTCATCGTCACTCATCTGTGGTGGAGCACCACCACCGTCACTCTTCACCATTAGGCCTATATACAGTTGATTCTTACATGTAGGTACTTGATCTAATCTCAAATAATTAATTGATTATTTGATTTCGTGTTTGTTTATTGAGCTAATTTTGATAACTGTTCAGTTTGTACAATTAGATCAAACGGATTATGTAATTTGTGGCTACAATCACCATACTATTCAGTTTATGCGATTAGGGTAAAACTATAGCAATTAGGTCTAATTATTCAGTTTTTGCAATTAGGTCAAACGGTTTGGTTTGTGCGATCAGGTCAAACGGAAGTTGACGTTAGATTGCATGTGATTTACACACTCTGATGTTATATTTGGTGGTCAATTGTGCATCACTTAATGGTTAATATGATATATTCTCTTGTTTTTTATGTAAATAAGTTGAGTAAATTAAGTACCAAGTTTTTTGCGCGATATTTTTGGGACAGATCAAATGCATAACCAAAGATAGCATGTATAAAATGAATCACAACATGGAAAGTGGCTCATTTAGTACTAAAAAGAACACTTGTGGATATACGAACTACTTTGAACCCTGGGAAAAAAAGGCACTTGTAGATTTGTTTAAAATGAAGGGGAGCTTCAGTTCTCATGTTTAGGTTATATCTAGCAGATCACGTAAGTTGATTATAAAATTTATATTGTAACTTGCACTTGGTTGTCATCAAATTAATGATCTAAAGGTACACACATTATCTATTCATATGTGTTTTATGAGTATGAAATCTACAAAATGATGATTGCAATTCTGCCATTCACTCTGCCATTCACATTGCTTCTGCCATCCCAAGCTGATATGTTAATCCTGTTTGTACTATACATTAGTTATTAACTCACTTGACATACATAATTTTTAGTCAATAGTACATACACTTTCATTATAAACATTTTATTCTTTTTTAATTAATTGTTGTTTTAGGCCTTCCCTTTTATGTCATATTGTGAGTGATGAATGATGTGTCATGTCTCTATGTAATCGTAAATGGAAGATTGCAGTTAATCCACAAAATATATGGTTAATTAGTGTGTACTGTAAGTTGTGTAGGAGGTGTGACTTAGCTAGGATGTGGGTCGGGATATCCTAGAGATTGCTAGCTGGACAGGTTGGGGTGTCAGAAGTGATCAGGTTGAAATGGTTCAGTTTTTGTACATGATAGGTTGGATTGGGTTGAACTGCGCCATTATTCTCAAAATTTTCATCGATTATTAATGTGTTAATCTGGCCACTCATATTACTTTATTGTAAACCGTTCTTCCCACTACTTTCTGTAGATAATGGTGGCGGGATGGACCAGATAAGTTGTGACAATTCATGTTTCTTGGTTATTCTTTGAAAAGCAAGGTTCCAGACGCTATTGGACAATGTAAGTGAACTTCGTGATTTTGATCAAAAGCACCCATTTTATGTTTGATGGAAACTATACTTTGGGATCAAGATAAGTAGTTTTCATTTTAGCTGTTTATTTCTTTTTGTCATATTTTTGAAAGATTGTAATGGTTTCAAGACAAGTACCATGAGGCTTTAGGGATGATGTTATTGTCTTTACCCGGTGCTCAGCAAAATATGGAAAAAGGTTGGGCCGTGTACAACTGTTTTTTTTTTTTATTATATTTTTTTTAAAACTAGATTTTATTAATGTGATGTTGGATAGTCTCTTTTAAAGAGAACAAAAGGAAATATTTGGTTATATCAATTTTTGGTGGTCTTGTCTTGAAGGTCTACACAGAGCATTGGCCTCTTGTCCTACACATTTCTGCGAGTCACTGGGAAAGAAGATATAGTAGTTCTTATTGTAATCATGTTAACTAGCTTGCTCTACACAGTTTAGTCGATCTCTTATATGGTTAAATACTTAAATCCTAATAACACATTGCACCTAAATTCTTGTAAGATATTGGATTTCACAAACACACTAAACCATAATCACAAGAGGCGTACAAGGAGGTTTTAGAGAGAGAAAGTTAGAGGTTTAGGGAACTTAGTGAGAGAAAGAAAAATCTTATTATGAGCTCCAACTCTCTACCTTGGAAGGTAGAGAGTATTTATAGTCTTACAATAAAACGCCACACACCGGGCTGTGGATCAGGCATACAGTGGGTAAAGACCCGTCCGTCCTCCACGGTGTTACTAAACTAAATACTACTTAACATAAAAGTACTATGACTACGAGCTTTCTAACGATTACATATACTTGAGGTGACCGACTCTTTAATACCGGGAATTTCTAATTCCTAACAATCTCCCCTAAAGGGAGGTCACCTCAACCATATACTAAAATGACATCGAATACAATCGATATTACATTAACAATTGATCTTGCATTCTTGATGTAGTACTTTGCTCCCAAGCTCGTAGTCATTGATTCCACTCATTGCATGTTTGGTTAATCCAAGTGGAGGTATTTTACTGATTCACGTGATAATAATGTTGAGCCAGCTTTTGAGATAATCAGCTAATAGAAAATCTCTGATACATCCATTGTGGTGTCGGTATTATGTGATGTTGTGACATTCGGACCGACATGCTCACATTCTGGATCATGATATCATCTCATCAGAGTAGCGGAAGCTTTCGTTGATTCATGATATTGGCGCAGCGTAGCGAAGCATGGAGTTAGAATATCAGAGTCATTGATGCACCAATCATGATTTCTTTTGATATGAATGTGTTGTGTGAGCATGCGGCTATGAATTGACCGCTCCATTCGATCACGCAAGCGTCGGGTGTACCGCATAAGACGGTTAGCAATAAAGCGCACGAAAGTGTCTTTGATCACTTTCGATGAATTGAGGTACACGGTCCACGGTTCCCCGTTGATCGACAAGTAATGCACGTGATCGGGTATAATTCAAGAATTTCCTTGACAGGGTTTTTGTACTAGCGTTCTCAAACCGAACGTCTCAAAGAAGACAACACGGAGTGAGTGAACCGGTAATTTAAGTCCAGCGATTGATGAAAAGAGATTTGAAAAACAATCGTGTATTGTTCAATAGAAATTTTTTTGCAATATAACGAAGGTTTTAATGAAAATCAATTATCAATCATAAAACACTTTTTGATTTGAAAAATTAGTACACGGTCGACGTGCTAATGAAAAGAGTTTTAAAGCACAAAGACCGGTTTTTCAAAGGTATCCGTCAATCCATAACCTGAACCGTGATTGATTCAAAAGATTGAATCGCCCCATTGTTTCTGTTCGGTTGTCACATGGTTGATCTATTTGATAGATCTCACATGCCACCTACTAGGAGCTTGTTTGATGTTGGCTCCAGAAGGCTTTCCATCTTCATTGTGAGTATGTTTGCATATCACTCGGATGTTACGCAATACCACAAGGATAATGCGTAAGACTCAAGATAAAATCTCTCTTTCCACATTGTGTGAAACAGAGTCTTCAATGAGAGTGTCCTAATGAGATTTATAGATGATCTCGTGGCTCTAGACTCAATATGTGCATATTTGGTTCCTGTGCCGGAGAATAGGGAGAGGGTCTCCTTCTTCAATATCAAAGTCGATAGATTATGTCGGTTCCCCGTGAGAATGAAACAAGCCCTTTTAAGAGGAACTTGAGTGACTTGAGAAGTTGTAGTGCAGGCGTCCTTTGGGTCCATGACGTCTTGTCTTCAATACCGATGTTACCATCAATAGCATATGAATTGTACCGGTTTACGCCTATGGTTGAATAAATGGAGGGCTATTCCTTTTCACCCTTTTCTCATTCAATTCGTTTTCATTCTTCAACCCCTTCGTGCTTACGAGACTTCATAGCAAGAACCTTGTTGGGTTTATTCCAGATTACTTACTCGTCTCAGTCCGCACTCTTCCCATATCTCATTTTTCTCCTTTTATCATCATACCTAAGAACTCTACACTAACTAGTGGATAGTCCCTCGGTAGATCCCTCCGGTTCTGGCGGATCATGGGAACAAAAACCTAACCTTATCATCCTTATATCACCATACATAAAGTAAAGTTGGTCGGTCTATTTGGTATTGTTCATCCGCCATTTGGAACCAATTGAAAACCATTTGAAAATCAATCCGGATACTTGTGATATATTATCAAAGCATTTTGTACCTGAATTGTTTTTGATATTTTTAGAATAAGAGCTCCCCCTCAACATGTGCATCAAGTGTTTGAAATCATTTTGCACACGGAGGCAAGAGAAAGAATTAACTTCTTTGAATTCCATTTTCTAAAAGATATTAACATCACTTCCCTAATCAAATCAAGAAGATTAAGCATTTTTTGGGGAAGGATGAGGTTTTCAAAGTTATGCTCCCCTCAATATGTGCCTCGAGGTTTGAAAAGAGTTTTGCACATACTAGAGGGAACCCGCACATTGAGATAAATGATCACGTTTCAAATCATTGTGGTTTAAGATAGATGCTCCCCTCAACATGTGCATGGAAATTTTGAAATCGTTTGGCACATGTGGGAAGGAGAGCTTGTACAACCTTATAAAACCATTTACCGAATTATCAGTTTAAATCCAATTTAAATCACACATTCTCCCCCGATCACAATTATCAAATCATTTGAGATTTGTGATCTCTTATAGATTTACATTGATTTTGAAAGCTTTTAAGGAGAATTGTGACTTGACTATGAAAGTGTTTTAACTGATAAGGATCGGTTTTTAAGACTTTAAACTCCATTGATAAAACATGCATGAATATCTTTTTGAAAACAATTGAATGACAAATAACTTTTTAATTTAATTGAAATCATTCTCCCCCTCAAACAATGACATAGGTTGTTGTTTGAGGGATAGATATTTTGACAAATAAGTCCAGATGATTATCAAAAATAGAGTCCGAGTTATTTTTCAAAAACAGTTAGTTTTCAACAGATAAATGTTTAAAGAATCAGAGCATGGAATTTTGAAAAACATGATAAATTATGGCTATGTTCTTTCTTTGAAAAGCGGGTTACTGCCTGAAATGACAATAAACCATTGTTTCTCTTTCTCTCAATTTTTATTTTTTTTTATTTATTTTATTTTATTTTATTTTATTTTTAAATTCGAACAACATCTAAAGTCCCGTGTCATTCTTTGAATGACAACACAAAGACCGTAGATATAATCGAACCGAGAAAAACATGACAAATTGACAATATTTTTTGAAGATTTTTCGAATTTTTCAGATTTTTATGGATTTTGAAAGTTTTATAATTTTGTATTTTGTTTTTCGAATAAATATTTACAAGATATAGAGAAATAGTTTAAGAGGATGATGATACGAGTACCGAAATCAGGAAATCGTTCAGCACTTCGTAGAAGATAGAATTCGTCATCTCTTAAACTTCCACCACCAAAGCTTCCGAGGCTCCAGAATAGAAGATAGAACATGAGCCTTTGAGAAAGAGAGACTTTGGCAGCTTCCCCCCAAACCGAAAATCCTTATAAAGACCATTTTCCAAGAAGTAGAAATGAATGAAAACAGTCTTATTGAATGAAGCTCTGCACCCCGAAGAACACGAGAACACCAAAGTAACAAGTTGAAACATAGATCGTAACAGTGGTTATCAAATCCGAATAAGCGATGAACTTCGATCACATGAACCTGTTGCGCCTCCGATGTACACATTACTCTTCGAGATTGACCATTTGTCTATTCAGGGGAACAATACATCAACATCTTCATATTTCCAAATGCATTCCAATTATCTTACATATAACCAATCAGCCCATAATGTACACATGTACCCAACAAGAGTAGAGACGATGACATTCAAGTAACATGTTGAGTCACTGATAATCTCTGCAGATGACAACTCGGAATAACCGATTAAGCCCGATCAGGTGAACATGTTGTGAGTTCCAGATGTACCCATATCTCTCCCCCATGATGGTTGCGATCTTATCGTAATCAACATAATAATGTGTACAAGAAGGAATAATCGGAAGCACTTTACCATTATTCATATCGAAGATGTCGATAAGCAATATCATCTCACGAACCAAATATTCTTCTCATATTTCCTTCTACCGAGGGTTGAGTTAACACATACCAAAAGTATCCAAAGACCACTTCCTCCCAAATGGTTGGAATAATACATCAAAGGCTATGAGTAAACACTGAGTTTCTCTATGGTTATGACATTTGTCTTTCCCGGGATTACTTCAACAGAAAAGAAGTATTAGGTTCATCACGTGTACTCGTTGTTTGTTTAGATGTATGTCTCCTTCCCCTTGATACCTCGTAATCGCAACACATTATACATACCAAATATTCTTGAAATAGAGAAGAACAAAAATTAGCTCAAATGAATCTTGTGAGAATCAATTGCTATAGAAACTCTCTCTGACTATCTTTATCAACCCATTCAGACAATTTGAAGTGACCACCGATGAAGAAAACCCGATGTACCAAACTTGAAATCGAAGTAGAATTCCCGCATTTGCATCTTAAGCTTGCATTAATGTCGGAAGAACGGTGTCGAGAATTTATGCTCCAAGCAAATCTCCAAGTACTCAATACTCAACCAAAGTATGAGACATTAACACCTCTTGCGATTATCCACAATGACATAAGCATGTGTCATCGAGTAAAACAACGTAACTCCTTGAAGTGATAGTTAACGTGTCTTCAACCATCCAAACCGCTGTTAACTAGATAAACCAAGTCTTCAACTTAAATTCAATCAAGAGCAAGTTATCATTGAAAGTCATGCATCCAACCATCCCCCACTTCAAGATAAAATAAGAAAACGCCTTTGTGAAGGTCAACTTCAATCTCAAATAAGTGATAAACGATTAACTCCGTAGTAATCAACTTATGTCAAATACCCAACACGTGAATAAACATACAATCGGATGTACATTCACCCACTGAATGAACCGAAATAAATGATGCCTCAACATCAATGCATTCTTCCTAAAAGTATACATGTAGTGACCGATCCGAAGATTCACCAATAATGTCTTCGAGCGGATGAGGTAGTCATTTTCCTTAATGTTCATGTGGTTGATTTATAGCGTGCACAATGAGAGGAACAATAATTCGTGAAGATTTGGCGAAGGAATACCAAAGAGCGGATCATTATTCATGAATAATAATCCGTGAAGATTTGGCAAAGGAATACCAAAGAGCGGATCATTATTCATGAGTGCAACTGCAATATTATGATAGTCATTATCAACACCTTGAGGAATAACTGGAGATTAGGCTTCTTGAGTAGTCTAAGAAGTACTTCTTGGATGATCAACCTTCGCTAGCGGTTGGAAATACTCATCAAACATATCTTTGAAGAACAATTCCCAAACAATGAATCCCAGTTATCCTTAGTAAGTGAAGCATTAGGCGTTGGAGGAGTGTCATCAAAAATCAAGGAATGAATCATTGCTAAAGAATATGAACAAGTATAATTGGGGATTAAATTTTGGCTTTTCAATCTCCCCCAATTAGTGCTCTCCCATAAACCCACGAAGATTTTCAAGTGTTCTTCTCAGCCCGGATTAAGAAGAAGTCTTTAGATCATCAAATGCAATTCGCCTTTAGTCTTCTAATCATGTAGCAGAAAATGTAGATTAGACTATAGACTCAACCTTCTTCAAGATTGTCCGAATGGGGAAATAGACAGTTAACATCTTCTTCACACCAAAGGCATTCCTGTTAACTTGTAAATAGCAAATCCCCTTAATTAAAATACCTCCCAATCAAACAAAAAATGAAAGATGTTCATCAAAGAAATCACCAAAGAACTAGAAGCACTTTGTCATTTAATCATATCAGCCCGTGTGAAGATGTCAACCAATGGCTCTTAGAAGAAACTACATGTGAAGATGATCCGATAAGAAGAATCTCGGTTCTTACATGAGTTAGGAGCCATTTGACCATATATTTTCAAATATCAATCAATCATGCAAAAAATTAACACTTCTTTCTCCCTCAAGAATTGCATATGGAGATGCCATTCTTGATTAAACAAGTGATTATCATCCAAATGTATTCTATTCACACTTCTCCCCCGCAAAATTAGCACATGATATCGCCATCTTAATTATATATAGCAAGTGGAATAAGAGTAATTATCAGTAGTCCGATTCACTTGATGATGGCGCATGGAAAAAGCATGAAGCATGTTGATGAAGAATGTCGATGAGAATGGTCATAAACATGAAGATTTCTCTTCTTATGAAGATAAAGCACACTAAAGCGTACACCTTTCTTTTCTTTGAGGAACGGGGCCAGAAGTGTTATCTGCAGAAGCCATAATGATGAAGAACGAGGCCTGAATTGATGTGAACAGACGTCATAGCCGATTGAATATCAAGGTTGAGTTACTTGAACCCGTGAGTTATGAGATATCAATCCTTGTGTTATCCATACTTTAACCCAGTCCATGTATTGAAGGATCAAGTATTGCAATCGAGTAAGGACTACTGCACTAACATTACAAGCTTGTTTGCATATATATATATATATATATATATATATATATATATATATATATATATATATATATATATATATATATATATATATATATATATATATATATATATATATATATATATTGGTTAGTGACATTAGTATCCAAACCCTTTAGGGTTTCACGGTCAACCTTGATTTTGCCATCAGAAAACAGCTTTCCGGTAGATATCCACCTAAGTCCAAAGATCCATAAACATTCTACCAGATGGTATCCACTTATGGCAAGGTCTAGGATTGTTGATATTCTTATGCATAGTGGTAGACTTATCCTTATTCCTAGTTTCCAAAGATTTTGTAGTTGGTATCCATCTAGGCGAAGTTTTCAGTTTGTTTTGCCTCATATCCACAGTAGATGACTTAGTGAAAATCCTAGACTTAACAGGTTGAGCCTTTGCATGAGCATTTACTTTCTTCAGGGATTTTGTAAAACAATTATCATGATTTCCCCTAAAGATGCATTTCATACAATTCGAGCAAACAGCTTGTTTGGATTTAGAAAATGATCTAGAGTTCTTAGAGTGATCTGATATGGGAATAGTTTTATTCAGAATGCAACTACTCTTAGATCCAAGCCAATTCTTAGTCTTTAGGTGAGTGTTCCTAGGTAATGGTTTAAAACTACTAGCAGTGCCTTGAAATCTCGTAGAATTCATCACCCTGGGTCTAGCACCTAAAATTCCATCTTTTTGAATCTGTGTCTTTTTCCTAGCTTCTTCTAGATCATAGTTCTTGAACAAGTCATTCATATTATGTGAATTCTTAGGCAAACAAGGTAAAGTGACTGGTTTTGACAAAACATGTTTCACATCAACTTGGGAGGCAAACCGTGTTTTTGAAAATTTTGTCCTTTCAGATTTAAATGCAGAGGTCGCCTAACAACAGACCGGTCTCTAGTGGGATGAGAAACTGGCTTCCCAAGGTTGATGGTTTTGTAAACTTAGTGTTCACACTTTTCCCTACGGTTTTTCTAAGCTCATTTTTAAGGAAACAATAGCGAAACTCTTTCCCTGAAGTTGAGCTTTGAGTTCATCAATTTTTGCTATCAAAGAGTTTGTTTGTTCCATTGATTTAGTTCTAGCTTCTTTGACAGAGTCACTTAGTTCTATGTGATGCTTTCTCAAGGACTCATTTTCCTTTAGTAATTTGGCCACACAAACTGCTAATTCATCATTTCTCATTTGAATATCATCAATAGCATTAACATCAGAATAACTTGTAACTAAATTACTTTTCACATGCATACCAGAAATGTGTTTCTCCAGATTGTAAATGGTTGAGTCTTGAAGCTGATCTTTCAAAGTGTTAATTTCAAAAAGTTCACGGAATTCAGGAAGTTCCGGATTTTACATGGTTTGTTAAGTTGAAAACTTTCTTCTTTACTCTGTATCGCAATTTCAAGTGAAATGCAATGTTTTTCAAGATTTGAAAATTTGTTTGAAAGTTCATCAAAAGCCTTTTTATTAACCATATCATTTGTTTTGAAATTATTAGGCTCAGCCTCAACCAAGGAACATTTATCATAATCATGTTCAAGATTAAGATCGTATGTTTAGGTACATTAGCATGCACTATGTTGAGCTTAAGGGTACCTCATCACATGACACCTGCTCATTTGTCGGTTCGATATTTGCATCCACATCATGTGTAACAAGAGTCAGCGAACTCTGTTTCAAGCTTAACGCCTCGAGCCTATGTATTCATACCAACCTGATCCATCATCGATGCTTTACCCATCTCAACACTACAATCTCTTGATTGTACTTGACATTCATTCACCAAACATTCATTCACCTCTCGATTCGTATCCACATCTTGTCGACATGAGTTCTTGAACAATTTGTTGCATCATTCTTTGTTGTCTTTGATATTGTGCATTCAGCAACACCTGATCTTTCGACTGATACATTACCCGACTCATCACAACAATCTCTCAACTGCACCTGACACTCATCCACTTTTTCATCTTTCTGTGTAACTTCCTCAATGTACTTCCCCACATTATCCATGAGATGGATAAGTGTCTCTGTAAACACGCTAATTTCCATTCCAGTGTGTCTCTTGAAGAACATTTCAGTCATGTCTTGATCATAATCTGATGTGAATTCCCTTCTAATGAATGACTGAAAGTGTTTGTGGATCACTTGAAGTGCAAAGACTGGAACTATCATTTTGAACCTTCTATTTGTCAAGTTGTAGCTCCAATTGCTCTAGGTTTAACAAAGAAAGTTCCTGTAAATGTGGATAAGTCCCACGGAAGAGGGCAATACATGTTCGTTCCATTGATGTGGGTAGAAGTAACATGAGGTGAGAGTGAAGTTGTTGATAAGGTTCAATTCTGCTTTCCTTTTGCCGGCATTCAGAGCCTGAGCAGTGCAAATCTTTCTCATTGGACTCAGAGCATGAGGAACTCAAATCATCATTGATTGATTCAATCATCTTTAATCGCTAAGTGTAGCATACATTATCATTGTTGTCCACAGCATCATACAATTTAAGCACTTCTGAAATCACTGGGTCGGTAGAGTAAGACATGATGTGGTAGAATGCACGGGATTTTACAAGTCTATGATTTAAACCGAGAAATAGAATCTTTCGCGGGATTTTACTAAAATCAAGACCAAACCGTTAAGCAATGACCAATGGAACGTGTTAAGCTGACTGATGGATTGTCACAATGATATACAATTGTGTGTTAGGACTTAGGATTATTTGTAGGATTAGCAGAGATGTTGTTTGGTTGAGATTTGGATTGGTTTATGCACGATTTTCCTGAGAAATTTAGGTCTAAAAGCATAAAAACCTCAATAACTTCTGTTCAGAGCGGATTTAGCCCTCGAAGGTTGACCCGAATGAACTTTAGTTATAGCCGTCTGAAGTTTTGTTGGGTAGAACGCTAAAAACGGAGTTACGGATCAAAAGTTATAGCCGTCTGAAGTTTTGTCGGGAAAAGTCAACAAGTCGCTAAGAATTCTTGAACCAAGTCACTAAGACCAAGTCGCTAAGTAATGACAAAGCAAGTCGCTAAGTTCCCAAGTCACTACAAATTTTGACAGCAAGTCGCTATGCACCAAGTCGCTATGAGATCAAGTCGCTAAATAGCAACTCGCTACTGGTCCAAATCGCTAACACCAAGTCGCTACGAAACTTAAGAACAAGTCGCTATCAAAATTGAAAGCAAGTCGCTACCTTACCAAATCGCTACCCGTAGTGGAGAATCCACCAACAGTACTTTTGTCGGCTTGTCTCTAAAGCAAGTCGCTAGGCACCAAGTCGCTACCAAACAACACTGCAACTCGCTAATATTTTCTAAAGCAAGTCGCTACCAAGAAATTTACACCGAGAGCCAAGTCGCTAACTTGAAAAACTTCCAAAACTCACTTTTCAATCCAAAAACAACCCAACCACGATGATTCAAGCCTTCCAAATCAAAACCTAAAAACTTGTGATGATCCTAAACACAAAAGTACAATCAAAATCCAAAATTTAACACAAGAAATCAACCAAATGATGCAAAAACCACTAAACTTTCTCAAACTCAAGAACCACCTAAAAACCACCAGAAATCCAAAGATATGTAAGAGATGATCTAACCATGGCTCTTGATACCAATTGTAAGATATTGGATTTCACAAACACACTAAACCATAATCACAAGAGGCGTACAAGGAGGTTTTAGAGAGAGAAAGTTAGAGGTTTAGGAAACTTAGTGAGAGAAAGAAAAATCTTATTATGAGCTCCAACTCTCTACCTTGGAAGGTAGAGAGTATTTATAGTCTTACAATAAAACGCCACACAACGGGCTGTGGATCAGGCATACAGTGGGTAAAGACCCGTCCGTCCTCCACGGTGTTACTAAACTAAATGCTACTTAACATAAAAGTACTATGACTACGAGCTTTCTAACGATTACATATACTTGAGGTGACCGACTCTTTAATACATGGAATTTCTAATTCCTAACAATTCTGGCTATAAAGTGAAAGTTATAAAGGGTAAAATTTGGTTGAAGACGACTAATAAGCATTTGAAAGTCGGGTTGCCATCTCCCTTTAAGGTTTACATGAATGTGATTGATATGGTTCATGACTCTTTTATCTATAGCTCAGGTTACCTTGAGATGGTAACCTTTTGTAGTAGATTAAAAAAATTTACTCACTCATCTAACTCTATGGTGTTTATGTTGATTGCAATGGAAAAGGTTGATTATGAAAGAGGTGGTCGAGAATTGAAGAAAGTCATATGGCATCATAGAGTGACTGGGATATAAATATCGATGCAGTGGTTAAATCTTAAATGGTCCCCGTTTTCAAGTGAAGCAGACCTCCTGAAATAGGTAAATGGGCTAAAATTCCAGCTTTAGTTTATCCTCTTGTCTCTCATAACATGAAAAACATAATTGATAATGTGATGAGATTTGTGGTTTCCAATATGCAGAAGTGAATGAATTCATTAGTACTGTCTTTATTGCAATCTGGTGCACCTTAGTGTGCCATAAGTGGTTTCTAGTTGCTATGGAGTTATTTTTAATCCATTCCAATTTGATTTTAACTATAGGTAGCATTTTTAACCCATTTTAACTATAGAGAGTTTCAAGAGAAATGTTCAAGTAAGATTTCGTTCATTCAATTTAACTCATCATCATCATTATTATGATTTATATATGTGTTAAGTGGTGTAATTGATCTGTTTTGTTTGTACGTACAATTTTCGGCTAGGTGCCGGAGGATCCTGTTGTTTGAAAGCCTCCGGACTTCTTTTCGAGAAGCGTCTAATCGAAAAACACATCAGTGTGAGTTAATTTATTGAAATCATGAATGTTAAATACTTGTTAAAGCTATGTCATACATCATAGTTTTTTGTGATAAACAACTTTCTTTTTTCCAAACAACCAGTAATTTTTTGTTAAAATATAGTTAAAATCAGTTCAAGAAACTCAGTGCAGTCCAATTCCAGTTTCATTTGGATCAGTTAATAAACTGTTTGTTTTCATTTGGATCTGTTAAAAACCATTTGAGGTGTATACTTATTAATAATTGGGGTAATCTAATCAGCTCATCAATTTGGAATCGGTTTTGTGCAGTTGCATTTAGACTAAGTTGTATTTGGTTATGTCTTCTATGTAGGAACGATATAACGAGAAATATGGTGTAGATGACGCTCTTGATGCTCAGTCTGGTAACATGTCCAACACATATCGAAGATACATATCATGTTTGCTTGAAGAACGGGAGTTATTACGGTTTTGGATCTGGGGTTGATGTATTCATGCTCCACGGTGATAATGATGAAGAATATTTCAATACTGCATATAATGAGGACTTTGTTCGCGTTCAAGAAATGGTGGAGCAGCACGAAGTTGATCAAGATGCCATAAGTGATGAGCTCGATAGCTTAAAACGTGCACAAAGTTCAACATACTTAATATGATACAGTTGATATGCTTACTGTTTGAGCTTTTAGTACACTTTAGATGATGACATTTCATACTTTTACATGTTGACTAGTTCACATGTTGCTAATGTTTTATTTGATATGGTAAATCATATTCGGGATCTTCGAATGCTCTTGTTATATATAATAATAGCATATTGTTTGGTTTTGAGATGGAACTAAATAACAAATGTGATACTGATAGCAGAGGAGGTGAGCATAAGCTAAAATTAGAGACTCAAATGGCGATGTGATGTTGCTAAGTATAGCGACATGGGTAGCGATATTGATAGCGTCCCAATCAACGAATCGACAATGACCCGGGTAACGACCTAAATTGCGACGTGTGACACAAGTAGCGACTTAGCTAAGGACATATAAATAGACGTCGCTAGTTAATCTAGCGTCACGTGAAGAGAAGTCGCTACAAGTGTCTCTACAAATAACGACCCAATTAAGGACACATAAATATATGTCGCTAGTTAATATAGCGACAAGTGAAAAAAAGTCGCTACAGGTGTCTCTACATATAGCGACATATCACTGATGTCACAAAATTCTGCGACTCATTTACAGCGACTCTTTTTACTATGTCACTTAACGCGTCTCTGAGGTCAAATGTGTCGCTAATGGCGTCACTAAACATGTCACTAAAAGGCTGTTTTTTTGTAGTGGTTTTTTTTCCAAAGGTCTTTCTAAAATTAGTCTACTTACTTTTCGTTTTATCATAGATTAACGGTATGATTGTTTTACATTTCTCCTATCTTGCTCGAGCGGAATTCAGTACTGCTTTTGTATCTGAAACTTGAATATATTTCATTGACTAATCTTTAATCGTTTTGTAAATTTCAACAAACATACACTAAAACTATAATTTTGGACAACTAGCCATGTTGTAATTGTTATCTTTTCTTGAAAATACGAAGAAGTTAAATACTTTTATTGCATTTAATATGTTTGCATTTACGATAAGTCATCCAACAAGGTTATGATATTGTGTTTGGCAAGAGGCTTATGAATACGGCTTATAATGACTTGAGCATTTAAAATAAGCTACTTTATAGTCTATAGAATAAGTTTCGTTTGTCACAGAAGCTTATGAAAGCATTATAAGATATAAGCCTTCATAAGCTCAAGCCAACTGAAACGAGTTTTAAAAATTGAGTAAGGTTTATAGTTAGTCAAATTACTTTAGTACTTTTAAAAACATAATGAACTAACGCACAAAAAATTGAAATATATGAAAATTTAAGATGTATTTTTACGTGATTTTACAATTATAAACTCCAGTTGCAATTAGTTCGTGAATATTTCTTTATACCGTTAATATTTGTTGATAGCGTTAAAATCAAAGATTATCCAAACTGTGATGATAGCGTTGTGACGTTAATATTTGTTTGTATAATGTCTTTCGTCATTGAAAATTATAGTTTAATAAAACGTTCGTCATGGTGTAGATAGGTATAAAGATGCATGGATCTGTATCGTTAGATATCGCGTTCCCTTTGCTAAAAAAGTAAAAATAGATAAACAGGACAAGGAAACCAAATAGTCATGAAAATTGACGTCTCCCATTACCTCATTCTTCTTTACAAAGATATCAAGCATATAAACAAGAAAAATGATTGTTGCGGCTAATGATCATGCTATTTGTATACTTAATGATTTAATTGATTAATTTAAAAAAATGATTAGTGAGAATTTAAAAAGAGAAAATACATAATATACTTGTTCGAGTGATTTATGGCTTTATGTATTAGGCACGGGGACGGAACTAGGAACAAATATGACCGTTTTTTTTAACCATAATATGATAGAATCAAAAAGTGAATTAAACGAAAATTTCATTAAAATAATAAATAAATGAACATACTAACTTTTAATTAGTAATTTTACGATCTCCCATGGTGAAAGAACGCTTACGTATACCCTCATTTTTAAAAGACTAAAATACACCGTTAGTCCCTAAACTTGTCACTGCGCATCGCGATGGGACAAACCTGGGCATTATCATCGTCGGAGGTCCAAAACATGGGCTTTATATGCCAAACTCGTCCCTTGACCACTAACGCCGATGTCAACGTCTACTTTATGTTAGTTAGTGGAGGGTATTATAGTCCATACACATTTATACCACACCTTAGTTAATTCTGAGAAAAGCTTCCGTATACCATCTTGATCGTTTCCCTCCCTCGTCACACAACCCTCACACACACTTTAACAATGGCAGACAAGGAGCTTACTTTTACAGATGTAACTGATGAGATGGTAAAATATGTGAAGGCAAAATATGGGGATACTTGGTTACAAGAAGATGAAATGTTTGATGATTTATGCAGATTTGCTAAAGAAGCTGAAGTGATGAAAGGTTAGTCGGGTTTTTTGTATTTGTGTGATTGGCATTTTAATGGATGAGCATAAATAACTCTATCTTATTTGACAAAAATCCGAGCAGTGTCAGAATCTGCCAAATAGAGGGATTATAGCAAGCTAAAGGTATCTGACGATATGATTGAGTATGCCATGGCTACTTATGGGAATAAGTGGGATATGAGAGATGACATTGCTAATGTGATACTTGAAGACTTGTGGGAAAAATACGGGAATAAGGAGTCTGAGAAAGGTTAGAGTTAATGTTTGCAAGCTAAGAAAGTCGTAATTGGTGAACTCTGATTTCTTTCTGTTCTGTCTATCTTTCCAGATACTAACGTGAAAGGAAATGAAGTTGATGTCATCATTATTTCAGACACATCTGATGATGAGTGTGGGAACATGTCTTTTAAGACCACTACTTTGAAAGGTTCCACTCCCCAAGCGTCCAAGGCTTCCGCTCCCAATGTTGTACTTGGTCTTGTAGCGGCTGTGGGATGCTCCAGCACAAATAGGAATGAGTGGTATGTGCCTCCCCCTAAGGACCTCAAGTCTCCCCCCATGAATATCAAGTATCCCATCAAGAAGTTCACCTGTTATTTTTAGTTGTTGATGTAATGAAGATGTATATTTTTTTGCTGATGATGGTTACTGAAAACGATACTTGTTAACATGTATATTTTGCTTGATATGGTGTAATTAGGTGGTGGTGTAGGTATATTTTGGATTTCTTGTTTTCACTTTGTAGTTTGCAGTTGCTTATGCAGTTTAGGTGGGTGTTTGGGAAAAACCCATTTTGACTTATACGGTTAACATAAACCAAAATATTAGAGGAACCACACCGAATTGTTAGTATTTAAAATCTCTTTTGTTTGACTTATAAAGTCAACAGATTCAAATTGTAACCAAAATTCAATTATTATAACAAAAGAAGCACACACATATCAGTTAAGCTACATTTAGACCGAAAGACAACATAGCATTTCTTGCTAGGAATTCACTGCGTTAAATGACTAGTAGGTGATCCATTTGGTCCGTCAGTTGCGTTGGTTCAAGTGGTGTTTGTCTTGGCGTTCTCCATTTGGTCTTTCATTTGCAAGTGCTTCACGTGGTGTTTGGCTTGGCGCTCTCCACTTGCTATTTAAATTTGTAGGTGGTTCACTTTCTTCTTCATCCCTGCCCAAGGATGCACCAACACTAGTAGGTGCAGAAATATGTAGACCCATCACATATCCACCACTATCACCTGTGGTTGTGTTTTCCCTTGTAACACCATCTCTACCAGTATAAGATGTGTTTCCCTTTATCTCAAGGCACACTGGACAAACATACCACATGAAATCTCTATAAGGTGGACGCCTTGCAAAAATGGTCAATCCAGCCCTGTTTTCACTTTCAACCCAACAGTCAATGCATACCATTTGACAACCATTTTCTGCATCCACGGTGATAATATGTTGGTATGATAAAGAATTGATGAGTTAAGATGTATTATATAAATAGATAGGAGTTGTGGTTGTTGAACAAGTAGATATGAGTAAAGACATCATAAATTCTAAAAATCTACTCAACATACGCAGTTTAGGGGGTGTTTGGAATAACCACTTGTGACTTATAAAGTAAAAAAAAAAAAAAAACATGTTCAAACATGATATTGTCGAAATTACAAATGGCTAGAAGAGTAGAAGCCTACAACCTTCGAACACCAGCTCAACATCTTTTATCCAGTACATATGGATGTCTTGGATATAACTCCTCCACAGACACTCCATAGTAAGCTGCCTCAAACTCTGCATCTTCAAGCCAATTTTTCCTCTCCCTTTCCTCATCAATTCTTTTGTACATTCTCTCCTCTTCCAAAAACTGCTGGAATGCTTCTTCATCTAACCTTGATTTGCTCTTCATCTTCCTCCAAAATTGTGTGTTCTTCTTCTTGCTCATAAAGAGCTTCAAGAAACTCTTGTTCCATAGTCTTCCTTATATCGTCTTCATCCATCCACTGAAAAAGTAATACATTTGCACATCAACTAGAATGTAAACACACAAGAACAATCGTTATGCAAATGACAATTCAATGAATACCTGTTGCCTTCTGCCATCACAATGCCTTTTTCTACCTCGAACCTTTGTTTACTTTGTTGGTTTTGGTACTTGATCCTTGTGACAGCTAGACTTATTATGTCCAACAGTTTGACAATTGGAGCATTTAATCTGTTTACGAGCTCTAGATTTACCCATTTTGACTCAATTTCACTTAATTGAGGTTGTGGAAAACTATAAGGGGGGGGGGGGTTGAATAGTTTTGCCAATTTTAAGTTAGTTTCTAAAAACTTTAGATTCGATGTTAAGTGAAATCGTATGGATGAAGAGAAAGTATAGATCTAAGAGTAATACAAGTAAAGTAAGTAAAGTAAGGAATAGAAATGACACAACCGATTTATAGTGGTTCGGATACAAGGACACCTTCCTTGCCCTACTCCACTCCCCGAGTCACCTACTCAAGAGTTCAAGCACTATGTCAACAAACTCCTTCAACTTGGCGGAGAAGCTTTCACAACGTTGCTTACACCTTTTTCCTGTACAAAGCTAAATACCGAGTCCGTAACTCGGAGGACCAAACCAACACGACTACTACACAACAAATATGTGAAATATGAAGTACAAGATCTTTGCTACAGAAATCTTGTGGAGGAACAAATCAATCAAGGACCCCTTGCTTGGATGACTTGTAGAATGCTCGTGATCTCGCCTTAGAGAAGGACCTATATGAGAATCACAATAGAAGAAAGAATAACAACTCTCTAGATCAAGTGATATTTTGTTAGAAGAGTGTAATAATATATGAGAGAGTTAGTAAGAAGAGGGGTGAGTAAAAATGAAGAAATGGCTCTCTATTTATAGGAAAATTCTTGCCACTGTTGCACGGATCCCTTGCTTAAGGGATCCGTCTAGTGTAACTCCAGGGATCCGTGGGACGCTCTTCTTTACCCATGGGTTTTTGGGTTATGGGTTATGGGTTGGTCCATGGTTATTTATTTAGATACAATGTATCTAATAGATACAATGGATCTAGTCAATGGATCATGGGTTAAAACCATGGGTTATGGATATGCTCCATGGGTATGGGTCATGGGTTGTGGTTTTTACCCATCCTAATAAACTATTACAACAATTTGTATTAAATGACTATATGTAAATGCTTTGCAAAAATAACATGTATCCTTATAATTTTACTTATGATAACATTATATTTGTTATCAACAAAACACAAAGAGATTGCTAAATATTAATAAACGTTTTTACGGTTTATTTTTATTAACAATCTTCCCCTTTTTGTTGATGACAAAACATAATGTTATGATGAGTAAAACTTAAGATTAGATGTATGTTTTGAAAGCCTAAGTTTTATTTCTTCTCCCCCTTTTTGTCAAAACAAAAAGTGTCCCTAATGAAGAAATAAAATGTGGAAAAATAGTCCACGTATCTCTAACTCCCCCTTGACGGTAGCTCCCCCTAGAATGGGGCGTCAAGTGAGAAAAATAAAAAATCCTACAAAGAAAAGGTTAGTAGTAACATGCATAAATAATCTTGTGATTGATGAGAATCAAGATTGGGAGCCAAGGTATGTAAACAAGGCCTTGTAATAAAACAACAAAATGTAGTGGTATTTATGCCACATACAAGCATGTAACACTAAGAACAAGACTTGTACTTAAAAATGACTCAAAAGAAAAATACTAAAAGTAAAAAATGATTCCTTCCATGCTTGCATAAGGTTATGGATGGAAGTTTTGGTGAGTGATGATGTTGATGCGATCAAGGATGAGGTTAAGTATGACTCGCATTTCTTCCCTAATTTCTATTGCAAAATCCCTGGTGGATTGGCAATGTTCACAATGTAAGTGATGTGGGTAATGAGTGCGGAAGTTTTTCAGGTTATTTTGATTTGTGAGATGCGGAAGTTGTGGTGGAAAAGTTGGAAAATACGGATCAAAATCCGGAATGTTTGGAAGTGGTGGTGGAAAAGAACCTAGATGTTCTTGTAACACAATGGGAGCTAAAGGTGGTGAGGTTTCAAGGTCTTTGAAGATTGTGTTTGGAGAAGTGGGAGGTGTCAAAAAGACTAGTTCTTTTTGCTTGGTTTGTTGAGATCTTGTTGGAGTCTTAAGGAGTTTCAAAAGAGTGACCTTAGGTGGGGATTTGATGGGTGATGAAGTTGGTGTACTTGTTGGAGATGAAGAAGGTGCTATAATGGAAGCATTTTGTGGTGAATGAGTGGTTGGTGATGAACCATTTGATGATGGTTTTGCTAAGCAACAAGGCCGGATGCTAATCCGTGCGGATTTTCTAGATTTTGGTTGTAGTACTTTGGAAGGTGGGAGGACAAAATTTTGTATTTCTTGAAAGGGATTATTTGCACTAGGTGATTCATCTATGTTGGAAGTTCTTTTGGATGACATGATGATGTTTGTTTGTGAGGTTGAGAGTGATGAATATGCAAGCATTTTGGGAATCCTATTTATAGAAAAATAATGCATTGTAATGAATGCTTGACCCAAAATGTGGATTAAAATCTAATGATTATATATGAATTTAAGGCATGTGATCATGAGAACACAAGCATTAAGTAACATACTCCAAAAAAATGATTAAAAATGATGAAAATATTGAAGTTTTCATCCAAAGTGAGAAAAATAGAAGATAAAATTAGCTTCTGTCTCACGGATCCTTCCTTTTAGAAAACCGTCCAGCATTAAGGCTGGGATCCGTGGTACTGGTGATTCAAGCAGCTCAAAATTTTCCTTTTGGAAACATTTGTGCCTAGTGTGTGCCTATATGCAAACCATTTGGAGTTGCGGTTATCTCGACTCCTAAAAAGAAAAATAAAATAGAAGTGAAAAAGCACATTATTATGTGAGATAACCCGAGTGCTCCTAATTCATTGTTGCTTAAATGAATGTACCAATTAAATATATATTAGTTATGTGTCCTCTTTAGCATTCAAAAGACATGAGATGCAAGGAAAACGGGTTTTTACTTTGTATTAATAATGAAAAAGCGATTTGTCCTAGACGTGAGAAATGACTTTTATGAAAGTGATACGGGAAGAGGTATCCTTTTAGAAAACATTTTGAAAAGAGATTTCTTTGTGTGAATAAAACGTTTATTCTTAAAAAAAATAGGTATGCAATTACGTGTTTGCAAAAGATACTTGTCTTGAAAAATAAGAGAAAACTATGAAAGTACGAGTTATAAGTAAAAACTTATCTTGGGTTTTGAAAATTCCCGTATTGCTTGTGAGTTGTGCGTGAAATAGAGATCCTAGACTCAGAAAGAAGAAGGCTAGTGTTTACATACCTTGTAACATATTGGATTTCATAGACACATCATAACATATCAAATGGGTCGAATTGTTTAGAGGTTTCAGAGAGAGAAAGTGGGAGCCTTTCTAGAGAGAGAAAGTGAAAGAAAACATAGAAGGTTAGATTAAGATGAATGAAAGGTCCAACCCTCTACCTTGGGAGGTAGAGGGTATTTATAGTTACATAATAAACGTCCTCCTTCGGACTGTGGATCAAGCATACAGTGGGTAAAGACCCGTCCTTCCTCCACGGTGTTGCACTAAACTAAATAACTAACTAAATAACTAGTAAATAACGTAATGTCTACGAGCTAACTTATGCTAGATTATATTTGGGGTGACCGATACTTCACTATGGAATTTTCTAATTCCTAACAATCTCCCCTAAGGGAGGTCACCCCATGTTTTACATTACTTAATCCTAGCATTCTATTTAATCTTGGTCTTGAGCTCGTAGACATTAATTCTTCAACATGCATCTTTGTGCTTTAGCAAGGATTCTTTAAAGTCCGATAACTTTGTACTTTCGGTGGAGGCCTTTATATCGATCCACATCTTTGATGATCTTTGAGCTTTAATTGAGATCATCAGCCACAGTAAATCTCTGGATCACCCTTTATTGTGTTGCCATCATGTGATGTTGTGACTTTCGGACCGACATGCTCACACTTTCTGGATCCTGACATCTTTTCATCGGAAGCGAAGCTTCTTGGCCCATGATATTTGGCAGTAGAGGAAACATAGTATAAAAATATCGAGCCAGTTACGTAGATATGCACAAGTCATGATTTCTTCAATTAAGTGTGGATGTTGTGAGCATGCGGCTTTGGATTGACTTCTCAATTCCGATCAGCTGCAACCGTCCAAATGTACCTGCAAACAACAGTTAGCAATAAGTCACACCGAAAGTGTCTTTGATCACTTTCGTTGAATTGAGGTACACGCCCACGGTTCCCGTTGATCGATACAAGTACCGCCTGTGATCGGTAGGATTCCTAAGAATCTCCTTGAGGGGTTTTCGCATGCTTCTAGCCGTTCTCAAACCGAACGTCTCAAAGAAGAGAACACGAATTGAGTGAACAGAATTGAGATTCATTGATTGATGAAAAATTGATTTGAAAACAATCGCGTATTGCTTAGAAGAAAGAGTTTTGCAATACAACGAAGGTTTATGAGAAAGATCAATTTTCAATCAAAAATACCTTTTGTATTTGAAAAGAGTACACATTCGATGTGCTAGAGAAAAGAAGATTTGCACATCGAGCGGTTTTCCAAAGAGTATTTTTCAATCGAGATACTTTTGTGTTTGAAAACATGAATACACATTCGATGTGCTAGAGAAAAGAATATTTGCACATCGAACGGTTTTTCCAAAAGTATTCGTCAATTCATTTCCTGGACCAAGGTTGATTCACGAGTGAATCGCCCCATCGTTTCTATCCAGTTGTCACAAGTTTGATCTTACAAGAAGATCTCACATGTCACCCACCAAGAGCTTGTTTGATGTTGGCTCTAGAAGGATTTCCATCTTCATCGTGAATACTTTCATATCACTCGGATGTTCTGGCAATTACCACAAGGATAATGCGTAGGACTCTTAATTATATTCTCACTATCCAAATTGTGTGAAACAGCAAGTCTTCATTAATTTTGTGTCCTAATGAGATATTGTGGATGATCTCTTGGCTCTAGAATCAATAGTGCACATTTGGTTCCTATGCCGGAGACTAGGGAGAGGGTCTCCTTCTTCAATATCAACAATCTCTAAGAGAAAGTCGATAGATAATGTCGGTTCCCCGTGAGAATGAAACAAGCCCTTTTAAGAGGAACTTGAGTAGATTGGGAAGTTGTAGTGCTGCGTCCTTTGGGTCCATGACGTCTTGTCTTCAATACCGATGTTACCTTAGTAACCACCAGTAGCATATGTATTGAACCCTATTCTTGCCCTAGGGTTGAATTATTGGAGGGCTATTTCTTTTCACCCTTTTCACATTCAATTCTTTTTCATTCTTCAACCCCTTCAGTGCTTACCGAGACTTCATAACTAGAACCTTGTTGGGTTTATTCCAGTACTAGCTCTATCTCAGTCCGCACTCTTCCCATTTCTCATTTTTCTCCTTTTTTCATCATACCTAAGGACTCTACACTATCTAGTGGATTGTCCCTGGGTAGATCCCTCCAGTTCTGGCGGATCGTGGGAACGAATACCTAACCTAACCATCCTTATAACACCATGCATAAAGTAAATTGGTCGGTCTTTTGGTACAGTTCATTCTTCCTTAAAACTAATTGAAAAATCATTTGAAAAATCAATCAAGGTACTTGTGATATAAAATCAAAGCATTTTGTACCTTAATAGTTTTGATCATTTAGAAATGCTCCCCCTCAACATGTGCATATGATTAGTAAATTTTTTAGCACATGGAGGCAAGAGTTCTTTTGAAATAAATTCTTGATCTCAATTTCTATGGAAAAAGCCATTTGATTTTCTTTGTTAAATTCTCCCCCTCAATATGTGCATAGGATATTTGAAATCATTTTATCACATAGAGGCAAGAGTTCTTTTGAAGTACTTTTCACGATCACAAAAGCCATTAAGAAACCATTTGCTCCCCCTCAATATGTGCTTCGAGATTCAAAAGCATTTAGCACATATGAGAGAGCAGCCTGCACATTTTCATCAAATCGATCATCATTTATCACATTTCATTATTAAATCTGTTGGATATTGGATTTCACTTACACATCAAACCATAACACAAAGTGGGCGAATAAGTGGAATTCTAGAGAGAGAAAGTTAGAGGTTTAGGGAACTTAGTGAGAGAAAGTGAAAGATATTATTATGAGCTCCAACTCTCTACCTTGGGAGGTAGAGAGTATTTATAGTCTTACATAAAATCGCCACACAACGTGGATCGGGCATACAGTGGGTAAAGAACCGTCCGTCCTCCACGGTGTTACTTAACTAAATACTACTTAGCTTAAAAGAACTATGACTACTGAGCTTTCTAACGATTACATATACTTGAGGTGACCGACTCTTTAATACCCGGAATTTCTAATTCCTAACAATCTCCCCCTAAGGAGGTCACCTCAATCATGTACTAAAATTACATTGAATACAAACAGATATTACATTAAAATTGATCTTGCATTCATGATGTAGTGCCTTGCTTGGCTTCGTAGTCATTGATTCTTCACATTGCATGTTTGGTTACTCCAGTGGAGGTCTTTTCTTGATCCGCGTGATAATAAATGTGAGCCAACTTTTGAGATCATCGGCTATCAAGAATCTCGACACATCCTTTGTGGTGTTGGTATTATGTGAGTTGTGACATTGGACCGACATGCTCACATTCGGATCATGATATCTTCTCATCGAGTAGCGGAAGCTTTAGTTGATTCATGATATTGGCGGCGTAAGCGAAGCATGGAGTGAAAATATCCGAGTCATTGATGCACTAATCATGATTTCTTTTGAGATGAATGTGTTAGGTGAGCATGCGGCTTTGGATTGACCGCTTCCTGATCAACAACGCGTCGGCGTACTCGCATACAACAGTTAGCAATAAATCGCACGAAAGTGTCTTTGATCACTTTCGTTGAATTGAGGTACACGTCCCACGGTTCCCGTTGTTCAAGATACATGTCTTTACTGTGATCGTATAATTCGAAGAATTTCCTTGACAGGGTTTAGCGGTTTAGCTCTATTGTTCTCAAACCGAACGTCTCAAAGAAGACAACACGGAGTGAGTGAACCAGAATTTTAAGTCCAGCGATTGATGAAAAAAGATTTGAAAAACAATCGTGTATTGCTCAATAGAAATTGTTTTTGCAATATAACGAAGGTTTTAATGAAAATCAATTATCAATCATAAAACACCTTTTGATTTGAAAAATTAGTACACGGTCGACGTGCTTAATGAAAAGAGTTTTTAAAGCACAAAGACCGGTTTTTCAAAGGTATCCGTCAATCCATAACCTGAACCGGGATTGATTCAAAAGATTGAATCGCCCCATTGTTTACGTTCAGTTGTCACATGGTTGATCGTATAATAGATCTCACATGCCACCTACCAGGAGCTTGTTAGATGTTGGCTCTAGAAGGCTTTCCATCTTCATTGTGAATATGTTTGCATATCACTTTCGGATGTTACGGCAATACCACAAGGATAATGCGTAGGACTCAAGATATAATCTCTTTCCACATTGTGTGAAACAGAGAGTCTTCATTGAAAGTGTCCTATTGAGATTTAATGATGATCTCGTGGCTCTAGACTCAATTTGTGCATATTTGGATCCTATATCGGAGACTAGGGAGAGGGTCTCCTCCTTCAATATCAACAATCTCTAAGAGAAAGTCGATAGATAATGTCGGTTCCCCGTGAGAATGAAACAAGTCCTTTTAAGAGGAACTTGAGTGGTTTGGAAAGTTGAAGTGCAGTGCGTCACTGGGTCTATGACGTCTTGTCTTCAATACCGATGTTACCATCAGTAGCATATGAATTGAACCCGGTTTCTGCCCTAAGGTTGAATAAATGGAGGGCTATTTGTTTTCACCCTTTTCTCATTCAATTCTTTTTAATTCTTCAACCCCTTCAGAGCTTACCGAGACTTCATAGCTAGAACCTTGTTGGGTTTATTCCAGTACTAGCTCAGTCTCTCCGCACTCTTCCCATATCTCATTTTTCTCCTTTTATCATCATACCTAAGAACTCTACACTACTAGTGGATAGTCCCACAGGTAGATCCCTCAGTTCAAGCGGATCATGGGAACACATACCTAACCTTATCGTCCTTATATCACCATTCATAATGTAAAGTTGGTCGGTCTTTTTGGTATTGTTCATCTGCCATAGGAACCAATTGAAAACCATTTGAAAATCAATCCGGATACTTATGATATTTTATCAAAGCATTTTGTACCGAATTGTTTTTGATATTTTTAGAAGAAGAACTCCCCTCAACATGTGAATCAAGTATTTGAAATAGTTTTCCACACGGAGGCAAGAGAAAGAATTAACTTCTTTGATTACCATTTTCTAAAAATATCAACATCACTTCCCTAATCGAATCAAGTAGATAAAGCATTTTGGGGAAGGATGAGGTTTTCATGATTTTGCTCCCTCAATATGTGCCTCGAGATTTGAAAAGAGTTTTGCACATACTAGAGGTAACCTGCACATTGAGATAAGTGATCACGTTTCAAATCATTGTGGTTTAAGATAGATGCTCCCCTCAACATGTGCATGGAAAATTTGAAATCGTTTGTCACTTACGGGGAGGTAAACATGCTAATCACTTAGAAACCATTCATCAATTATCAGTTTAAATCCTATTTAAATCACAACTTCTCCCCCGATCACAATTATCAAAACATTTTAGATTTGTGATCTCTGTAGATTTAAATTGATTTTGAAAGCTTTTAAGGAGAATTGTGACTTGTTTATGAAAGCGTTTTAACTGATACGGTTCGGATTTTAAGACTTTAAACTCCATTGATAAAACATGCATGTACATCTTTTGAAAACAATTTAATGCCAAATAACTTTTTAATTTAATTGAAATCATTCTCCCCCTCAATCAATGACATAGGTTGTTGATTGAGAGATAGAGATTTTGACAAATAAGTCCTGATGATTATCAAAAATAGAGACCGAGTTATTTTTCAAAGCATTTAGTTTTCAACAGATAAATGTTTATAGAATCAGAGCATGGAATTTGAAATCATGATAAAACATGGCTCTGTTCTTTCTTTTAAAACCGGGTTATTGCCTGAAAATGACAATAAACCATATTTGTTTTTCTCTTTCTCCCAAAAATAATTTTTTGATTTTTGATTTTTTGATTTTTTAAATTGAACAACATCTAAAGTCCGTGTCATTCTTTGAATGACAGCACAAAGACCGTAGATATTATCGAACCGAGAAAACGTGACAAAAAGACAATATTTTTTTGAAGATTTTTGAATTTTTCAAATTTTATGGATTTTGAAAGTTTTATATTTTTCTATTTGATTTTTGAAGGTTTTATAATTTTGTATTTTGTTTTTCGAATAAATATTTACAAGAGATAAATTTGTTTAAGAGAATGATGAAATGAGTACCGAGATAAAGATATCGTCAAAGCCGCGTTGTAGAAGAAAGGAATCAACATCTCTTAAACTTTCGCCACCAAAGCATTTGAGGCTTCTAAGAAAATCGCTCGGACATGAGCCTTCTCAATTTGAATCTTTGGTTGCTTCCCCCCAAACCGACAAACATCGAATAAAGACCATTTCCTTAAGAAGTAGAGTTGAATACAAAGCGGTCTCATTGATTGAAGCTCAAAGCACTCAAGAACACGAGAACAAGTAACAAGTTGAAACATTGATCGTCTGGTTATCAAATCCGGATTAACCGACACGACTCGATCACATGAACTCTGTTGTGCATCCCCGATGTACACCTTACTCTTCGAGATTGACCAAATTGTCTATTTAGGGAACAATATATCAACATCTTCATTTTACCAAGTGCATTCCAGTTATATAACATATAACCAATCAGCACATAATGTACACATGTACCCAACAAGAGTAGAGACGATGACATCCATGTAACATGTTGAGTCACTAATCATCTCTTGTGGATGTCAACTCTGAAATAACTGAATTAGCTCTATCAAGTGAACATGTTGTGCATATAACCGGAAGCACTTTATCATAAACCGTATATAAGATGTCGATAGGAAGTATCATCTCACGCGTTCCAAATATTCTTCTCACATTTCTTCCAAGCGAACATCAAGTAACATAAACCAAAGGTCTCCAGAGACCACTTCCCCAAATAGTTGGAATAATATATCCTTCCCCCAAATGGTTTTGATACCTCAATCAGCAAAAAACATAATATATCCATAAACTTGAAATCTTGTGAGAAGAACTCAAATTGCCCAAATGAATCCTGAGAATCAATCTGCTACATAAACTCTCTCTGACTATCTTTATCAACCTATATGTAGACAATTTGAAGTGACCCTTTGTTGAAGAAAACCCAATATACCAAACTTGAAAGCTGAAGTCGAATTCCCGCATTTGTGTCTTAAGCTTGCACTTAAAGATGGAAGAAGCGGTTATTAGAGAATCTATGCTTCAAGAAAATCTCTAAGTACTCACACTCAAACAAGGTATGAGACATTAACACCTCTTGATCTTATCCACATCGTCATCGCATGTGACCTTGAGTAAAACAACGTAACTCCTAATAGTGATAGTTAACCCGGTCTTCAACCATCCACTCCGACTGCTGGTAACTAGATAAACCAAGCCTTCAACTCAAATTCTTAAGCTCGAGCAAGTTATCAAATAAGAACACGCCTTTGTGAAGGTCAACTTCAATCTCAAATAAGTAATAAATGATTAACTCGAAGTAATCAACTTGTGTCAAATGCCCAACATGTGAATAAACATACAACCGGATGTACATTCACCCACTGAATGAACCCGAACAAATGATGCCTCAACATCAATGTATTCTTCCTAAAAGTATTCATGTAGAGATTGATCTGGAGGATACACCAATAACCTTCGGCGGATGAGGTAGACATTTTCCTTGAAGTTCATGTGGTTGATTTATAGCATGCACGATGAGAGGAATAATAATCCATGAAGATTTGGCAAAGGAATACCAAAGAGTGGATCATTATTCATGAACAATAATCCGTGAAGATTTGGCAAAGGAATACCAAAGAGCGGATCATTATTCATGAGTGCAACTCAATATTATGATAATCATTATCAACGCTTGAGGAATAACGGAGATAGGGCTTTTTGAGTAGTCTGAGTTGTACTTCTTTGATGATCATCAAACATATCTTGAACTCATGAATCACATATTCTTTGATGATCATCAAATATTCGCTAGCGGTTGTAAATACTCATCAAACATATCTTGAACCAATGAATCCCAAACAATAAATCCCATTTATCCTTAGTGAGTGAAACATTAGGCGTTGGAGGAGAGTCATCAAACTTTAAGTCTTATAACCATTATTCAAACATCCATCATCATTTAGTATATTCACTCTTCTCCCCCTCAAAAATTGCATCCGAAGTTGCCATTTTGATTTAGCAAGTGAATAAGAATATACATTAATGAATGTAGATCCACTTGATGACTGAATGAGCATGGGAGAAACATGAAGCTTGTTGATGAAGAATGTCGATGAGAATGGTCATAAACATGAAGATTTCTCTTCTTCTGAAGATAAAGCGCGCTGAAGCGTACACTTTTCTTTTCTTTGAGGAACGGGGCACGAAGTGTTATCTCGCGAGGCGCCATAATGATGAAGACGAGGCCCGAGGCGATGTGAGCAGAGCGTCATTGTTTAGAGCCCATTTATATGTTTAGAGCCGCCCAAATCCAAATACCAAGGGACGACTTATGCGACACACTTTGGACAACAGACGAAGACAGAGAATTGGAAACATTGGATCCCCACGTGCTCATGGGGTCCTTTTGGTTAGTATAAACAATCTTTGAATCGTGAGAAACCCTAGGTGCAATGTCATTGTCACTAGGAGCTAAACTAGTAGAAGCATCAGACTTAGTCGAGGGACATTTTGTGCTTAATGGGATTGTTCTACCAGTTGGCTTCCAAACCTTAACAGGGCACTACTCTAGGCATAGTGGATCTAGTTAAGGGGCAAGGTTTGCCATTCGTGAATATATGACCTGTTGGCTTCCACTGAATTCCTACATTGGTAAAAACCTTCCCTGTAGGTTTCCATGATTGCTTAATATGTTTCGCTCTCCAAACTTTCTTAACCGGGTTATGAATCTTAGACCTCAGAAATAACACATCACATTTATCATGATTACCAGAAATTAAACATTTTTACATGTTTTGCAGATAGCATAAGGCCTCGAATTAATTTTAGTAAGCTTGGAGCTAATACTAGAACTAACACGATTCTTTTGTTCAAATCAAACTTCTTGTCCCTATGGTGTTCTTTCACTTCCTTATCATGATCACTTTTAGTTTGCGTAATCCTATCCTTCTTTGCATAGCTTCTAGGTTTTGACCGCTAACTTTAGTGTCAATCTTAACATCTGTAGAAGTAACGATGGGAACATTACATGGCTTCACTACTTTCTGCATTCCTGGTCTAGAAGTTCTGGGATCTGAAATTCTAGGAGGCACATCACAGGTTGCTTGCTTGAATTTAGATATGGAACAAGGCATATCAAGGGTCACATGCTTGGCTTTAGGCATAGAACGGATTTCCTGTTTGGCACTAGGCATAGACAAGGCTTCACAGCTTTGCCTTTTTCACCTAAGGGTTTTGGACATGTTGCAATTACACATTCAAGCAACTCTTGAGATCGTTTGGCCCGGAGGCAAGCAAACCTAATTTCACTATCAAGAGGTTTGTTAATGAAATCCTCTTCGACAATCTCACGGAGACATTCTAGACTATCCTTAAGGTGAGCCCAGTAGTCATGAAAAGCATGTTCATTATTCCTAAGATGAGGAGGAATATATTTAACTGTCACAGTGTATTTGCAATCTAAGGGTGACTTTGAGACAACATTCTTATTGAAAACAAATAGTAGTTTCCCATTTCACGACTTTTCGATTCTCAATTTCCTTTTGTAAAGACGTTATTTTTCGTTGTTTTGGTCACGGGTGACTTTTATTGAATCATATAACTCTTTAAAGTGTCGTTTAACTTTTTCATTTTCTTCTAGAAACTCTCGTTTTCCTTTTGTAAGGCATTAACTAAGTTTTGAAGATGAAAAGTTTGAGAGTCCTGAGAATCTAAAGGAGGAGGCATTTGGGATCCGATCACATTGTTCTTTTCACCCTTTAATTGAGAGATTTGGGCTTTCAACTTTTTGATCGTGTTACAATGAGCTCGAATATGTTCATCATGTTTGCTAATTTCAAAAGCGCATCAAATTCAGGAGCATCCAAGGATGTCTTGATATTTGAGGTTTTAACATTTTCTTTTTGATGTTGATATTTTAATTGCAAAGCAAGATGCTCAACTTCTAATTTAGAAAACTGTTTTACCAAGTTATCATGATCATCTGTTCAATTTTCTCATGCAATTTAGAATTAGTTTTTTCAAGCTCAATGACACGATCATGGGAGACTTTGAGAACAACAGATAATTCATGAAATTGAGAAGCATTAATGGAACAATTGTAGCGATGTAAAACACATCTTGAGTAATACATTCCGAAATAAGATTCTCATTCAAGGTATGCAAGTTCTTCCTCTCAATCTCATTATATTTTAATTCTCGCTCATAGTCACTAACCTCAACTATCATTGCATCAAATTCCTTTTCCATTTCTTTAATATCTGATTTTATCCCCTTTTTAAGACTCTCAAAATGATCTTTTAGTTGTTTAAAGAAAGGCATGACCTCAGTTAGATAGCATTCTTTTGTTTGCTCAAAACCCCTTTCCCATTCAGTTATCCCAGTGGGTGTGATCCTTTTCTTACAAGTTTTCTCAAAATCGACAAATAGTTGAAGAATAACATATTGAATGATTAAGGTCTTGCTCTTAGTGGCAATAGTTCTAGGAACTAAATGCATTGGTGTATTTGGAGGATACACAGTCGCTTTAGGGAATTTCCTACAAGGGGATTCTTTTCAATAAGATTTTCAGCTTTTTGCAAGTCCATATCCTTTTTCCAGAACACTTGTTCAGGTCAATAGAGTCCGAGGCTTAAACATGTTTAAGGATATCCAATTTTCCTTAGTGTAATCATGGGGTTTTATCGTTATCTTGTTCTTTTTACACTCGGGATCTTCTAGCTTCTTATTCATTTTCTCCTAGTGACTTCATCTGATTTCTTATCTTCCTCAGTGCACTCAGCGCAACTAGGGTTTTGTCTAGGCTTAAGGATCTCATTACCATCATACAGTACCTTATGAGCTTCTCTAGTCTTTTTACAAGCCTCGGGTTTGGTTCATCAACTAAGGCAACACTATGTTTGTCACTTAGAACTCTATGCTTAGTGATCATGTGAGCAGTCTAAATGGTGTTTCCTTGTACGTACAACTTATTTTCAAGCTTGTTTTCAAAGTCTTTAGATTAGAAAAATCATTCAAAAGTTTTGATTCCTTAGCACTAAATTCTTGCTTAAGCATTTTAACATTTTCTTGAAGTTCTTGTTTTTGCTTAGCGGTTTTAGAAAGCTTTTCTTGTAAGGAATTTAACTCTTGTTTTAATACTTCTTCTCTAAACCTACTTTTTCTAATAGTTGTGCGTATTTGGACATCCATTTCCTGCTCACGGGTGGTCAACTCAAACTTAGCACTTTGTTCATAAATAGCAACTTGATCCTTATATATGTTAAGCTCGATGGTAAGGAATCATCGAGCACAAATGCAGCGTACTCATGCAGTTCATAATCATCATTTTGAGTAGAAGATGCACAACTAGGTACAACGGAAACTTCCATGCAACTTACCTCAGCATTGACATGCAGTGTGGCGGGTGCATCTCTATCTTGGGTACATCCGAAGCTTCCATGGAGCGTTCCTTTGCATTAACTTGCACAGGTTTTGTCAGTGCACCTCTCTCTCTTGTGAATTTGAGCACGAAGATTCCATTTTTCCATTATCCGACTCATTAATTTTTGTTGTCACGACATTCGCATTCAAGCAACACCCGATTCTTCAACAGATACATTATCACTTTTGACACTCATTCACGTCTTCATTCTTTTGTGCAGATTCTTCAATGTACTTTTTCACATTATCCATGAGTTGGATAAATGTTTCAATGAATTCACAATTTCCATTCCAAGTATGTTTTTGAAGGAAATTCAGGTCAAGTGTTGATCGTGAATATTCCCCAGCGATGAATGGTGAAATTGTTTGTAGATTACTTGAAGAGCTTCACTTTGGAACCATCCTTATGAACCTTTCATTGGTAAGTTGCAGCTTTAAGTGTTCTAAGTTCAACAGGAAGCTTCTTGTCAATGTAGGTAAGTCCTGGCGGAAAAGAGCACTACATGTTCGATCCCCTGCTATGGATAACAGTTTGTATGAGGTGCGATGAAGTAGGCGATAGGGCTCAATCTTTGCATTCCATTTTCATGGCATTCATCAGAGCGGTGCAATTCATTCTCATTGTACTCCGAACATGAAGATCTCACATCCTCATTGTTTAATTCAAACATCTTTAATCGTAGCATTCATTAACATTATTGTCCACAACATCATACAATTTAAGCACTTCTGAAATCACTGGTCAGTAGAGTAAGACATGATGTGGTAGAATGCACGGGATTTTACAAGTCTATGATTTAAACCGAGAAATAGAATCTTTGGCGGGATTTTACTAAAATCAAGACCAAACCGTTAAGCAATGACCAATGGAATGTGTTAAGATGAATGATGGATCGACACAATGATAGACAATTGTGTGTTAGGACTTATGATTGTTTGTGGGATAAGAGATGTTGTTTGGTTGTGATTTGGGTTGGTTGTTGCACGATTTTATGGAGAAATTTAGGTCTAAAAACTTAAAAGCTCAATAACTTCCTTTTGGAGAGGATTTGGGCCTCGAAAAATTCGTTTCACGACATTGTGGTGAAACCTCACAATATTCAGGCTGTTCGATTCGTTTTGACAGTATTTCATTTGAAACGGAGTTCTGGATCAAAAGTTATGGCCGTTTGAAGTTTTGGCGTAAAAAGTCAACTTTGGTCAAACCTCTTCTTCGTAAAAATCAACCAAGTCGCTATAAGATAATGCACCAAGTCGCTAACACCTAATTCGCTACACCACCAAGTCGCTAAAGTCCCAAGTAGCTAGACAAATGCAAGTCGCTAAGTAGTAACTCGCTAAGCCTCAAGTCGCTAGCAAAATTTTGGCAGCAATTCGCTACTCAAGTCGCTAAAGATTCAAGTTGCTAAAGAGCAACTCGCTCTGAACCAAGTCGCTACCACCTAGAAGTCGCGGTAGTGGAGAGTCCACTACTTGTATTAATCGCTAGGTCTAAGTCGCTAGCTCCAAAACGTAACTCGCACGAAATTGCAAAGTAAGTCGCTACGAAGAATGAAGTCCGAATGTCAAGTCGCTAGCAAGAAAACCACAAAAACATCACTTTTCAATCCAAAACTACCCAACCACGATGATTCAAGCTTACCAAATCAAAACCTAAATACTTGTGATGATTCTAAACATAAAAGTACTAACAAAATCCAAGCTTTAACACAAGAAATCAACCAAATGATGCACAAACCACTAAACTTTTTCAAACTCAAAAACCACCTAAAAACCACTAGAAATCCAAAGATGTGTAAGATATGATCTAACCATGGCTCTTGATACCAATTGTTGGATATTGGATTTCACTTACACATCAAACCATAACACAAAGTGGGCGAATAAGTGGAATTCTAGAGAGAGAAAGTTAGAGGTTTAGGGAACTTAGTGAGAGAAAGTGAAAGATATTATTATGAGCTCCAACTCTCTACCTTGGAGGTAGAGAGTATTTATAGTCTTACATAAATCGCCACACAACGGGCGGTGGATCAGGCATACAGTGGGTAAAGACCCGTCCGTCCTCCACTGTGTTACTTAACTAAATACTACTTAACACAAAAGAACTACGACTACGAGCTTTCTAACGATTATATATACTTGAGGTGACCGACTCTTTAATACCTGGAATTTCTAATTCCTAACAAAATCACAAATTCTCCCCCGATCAAAAATATCAAACCCTTTGAGATTTTGGATCCAAAGTGATTTAATAAGGTTTGGAAAACATGGGAGAATATATGGCCAGGTTTAAATACTCATCTTGTTTTTGGATAAATCCTCCTCCTCAACATGTGTATTGTATATTTGAAATCGTTTGGCACATGGAGGCAGGAGTGCCTTTAAAGGACTAAAACCAATTCCATTTAAACAGATAAGAGATTTAAATCACGATCTCTCCCCCGATCAAAAATTTCAAACCAATTGAGATTTATGATCCCAACTGATTTAAATCATTTAGAAAAGTTTGGGGAAAGACGTGGCAAGATTTAATTTTGAAAGATGACAGATAGGGAACAATTACAGACATTAAAGATTGTTAGTGTCAGGTATGATAGTTTTTAAGAGATCTTTAAGTAAAATAAAACAATTTCACAATCAAACAAGAACAGAAAAAATTTCATTTTGAAAGATCTTGATTCTTAATGAAAAATCATACCATGACATAACATTAAATCTTTAGATCACCACTTTTTATCGTACAAAACGGACTTTTTGATGAAATATCGTTTGAAGATCATTTAATTTTAAATCACTCTCCCCCTCAATCGATGACCGTAGTCGTTGATTGAGTGACTTAAGTTTTGATAAGATAAAGTCCGGTGATTTTCAAAATTTAGTTCAATTTATTTTCAAAACAATATTTTTCCATTTTCAAAACAATGTTTTTAAAATTGTTTAAAAATGGTATCCTGCACAAAGATCCGTTAGGTGGTTGAGAAGCTTCTGTTGTTGTTGTAGGGTTTGGAAGAAAACCGTCTGCAGATGCAGTGAGACTTCTTACGTTGCATTTTAATGCCAAGTGAGGTCAAATTAAGCTCTGTTTCTTCAATCACTTGAAGAAAACCATCTGCTGATGCAGTGAGACCTCTTACGTTGCATTTATGCCAACTCTCCATAGAAGTCCAAATAAGATCCGTTTCTTCATTTGTCAACCCAAGATATAGTTACCATTTCCTTTCGGCATCCAATCATCTTCAATTGTGGGATCCGGATCGGGAACATTCTTGTATACCAATATACATGCATACGTTAGTGAACATACATACAAATATATGGTGGTCGATATCACCCAAACAACAACCGACTAATAAAAGTCAATTCAACATATCAATCAGATCATACATGGTATGGGAATAATGTGTTCATCAATCTCTAATCATCTAATCCTAACAATCATATCCTAGAAACCTAGTCCTTCAACATAGGCAATTATATTTTTTTTCAGATAAGCACATAGGATAATTAGATAATCTCGTTAGATGATATAGATTTGAAAACATTCCCCCCCTCAATCAATGACTTATTTTTCTGAAAAGGTTAAAAGCGCTGAAGTCATTGATTGAGTTTTCAATTTTTACGAAAACTCTGAAACTGATTGATTTACAAGCAACTCATCTTCCACCATTTTGAAAACAACAAATATTTTTTTGAAGAATTTTAGACGGAAAAACATTTGTATAGGAACAACAGTTCTTCGACATACTTTCCTCATTTTGTTTTTAGGATAAGTGCACGAAATTTTTAAAATTGTTTTAGCGCATCACTTTCCTTCCTTTAAAAGAGCGGGTTGCTATCAGAAATAATAGCAAACCATGGTTAAGCGCGGGTTACAGTCTGAAATAACGGCAAGCCATAGTTTAAGCACGGGTTACAGTCTGAAGTAACTGTGAGCCATCGTTTTTGACATGTTTAGAAAAGAATATTTACACCTCCTGCTCGAACTTCATCTAAAGTCCCGTGCCATTATTGAATGACATTTCTAAGACCGTAGATGTTATCGATACCAGAAGACATGTCTTGAGAAAACATATTTTTGGTATTTTTTTTTCAATTTTCTGATTTTAATGGGCTTTTGTTGATTTTATATTTTTCTATTTTGTTTTAGATGGTTTTATATTTTTGTATTTTGCTTTTTGAAAATTATATACAAAGATAGAGAAATAGTTTAAGAAGATGATGATACGAGTACCGAGGTAAGGAAATCGTTCAGCACTTTGAAGAAGATAGAAGTCATCATCTCTTAAACTTTCACCACCAAAGCATTCGAGGCTCTTGAGTCGTCGACAGAACTTGAGCCTTCTGAAAGTGAAACTTTGGTAGCTTCCCCCCAAACCGACAAACTAAGAATAAATACCATTTCCCCAAGAAGTAGAAGTGAATAAAAATGGTCTCATTGAATGAAGCTCGAGCACCACAGAAGAACACGAGAACACCAAAGAAACAAGTTGAAACATTGATCGTCTCAGTGGTTATCAAATCCGGAATAACTGATTAAGACCAATCACATGAACCTGTTGTGCGTCCCCGATGTACACATTAATCTTCGAGATTGACCCGTTGTCTATTCAGGGAAGCAATACATCAACATCTTCATTTTACCAAGTGCATTCCAGTTATCTCCCATATAACCAATCAACCCATAATGTACACACGTACCCAACCAGAGTAGAGACAACAACATCACAATAATTGGTTGAATCACTGATCTCCTCTGCGGATGTCAACTCCGGAATAACTGATTAAGCTCGATCATGTGAATATGTTGTGCGACCTTGATGCACACATATCTCTCCCCTGATGGTTGCGATCTCATTGGAATCATCATTACATTGTGTACATGAAGCACTAACCAGAAGCACTTTATCATAAACCATATAGAAGATGTCGATAAGCAATATCATCTCACGCTCCACATATTCTTCTCACGTTTCTTCCAATCAACGTGAAGTAACACATACCAAAAGTCTCCAGAGACCATTTCCCCCAAATAGTTGGAATAATACATCCTTCCCCCAAATATTTGGAATAATATATTCTTCCCCCAAATAGTTGGAATAATACACCAAAGGCTACGAGTTAAACAATGAGTTTCTCTACGGTTATGACCATTGTCTTTTCGGGATAACTTCATCGTAGATGTGTTAAGTTCATCATGTGTACTCGTTGTGCTTTTAGATATATGTCTCCTTTCCCCTTGCCGGTTTTGATACCTCGAATCACAAAACATAATATACCCATAAACTTGAAATCTTGTGAGAAGAACTCAAATAGCCCAAATGAATCCTGTGAGAATCAAACTGCTAGAAACTCTCTCGACTATCTTTATCAACCCACATGTAGACAATTTAAAGTGACCCTTTGTTTAAGAAAACCGATATACCAAACTTGAAACGAAGTCGAATTCCCGTTTGTATCTTAAGCTTGCACTTAATGATGAAAGAACGGTGTCGAGAATCTATGCTTCAAGCAAATCTCTAAGTACTCACTACTCAAGCAAAGTATGAGACATTAACACCTCTTGATATTATCCACATCGCCATCTGCATGTGACACTGAGTAAAACAACGTAACTCCTAATAGTGATAGTTAACCAGGTCTTCAACCAACCACCCGACTCATGGTAACTAGATAAACCAAGTCTTCAACTCAAAATCTTAAGCCCAAGCAAGTTATCAAATAAGATCACACCTTTGTTGAAAGTCAACTTCAATCTCAAATAAGTGATAAATGATTAACTCTGAAGTCATCAACTTATGTCAAATGCCCAACACGTGAAAACAACATACAATCGGATGTACATTGACCCACTGAATGAACCACAACAAATGATTCCTCAACATCAATGCATTCTTCCTAAAGGTATACATGTAGAGACTGATTTGGAAGATTCACCAATAATGTCTTCGAGTGGATGAGGTAGTCATTTTCCTTAATGTTCATGTGGTTGATTTATAGCGTGCACAATGAGAGGAACAATAATCCGTGAAGATTTGGCAAAGGAATACCAAAGAGCGGATCATTATTCATGAACAATAATCCGTGAAGATTTGGCAAAGGAATACCAAAGAGCGGATCATTATTCATGAGTGCAACTGCAATATTATGATAGTCATTATCAACACCTTGAGGAATAACTGGAGATTGGGCTTCTTAAGTAGTTTGAGTTGTACTTCTTGGATGATCAACATTCGCTAGCGGTTGGAAATACTCATCAAACCTATCTTGAACCAATGAATTCCAAAACAATAAATCCCATTTATCCTTAGAAAGTAAAACATTAGGCGTTGGGGGGGAGAGTCATAAAACATTAAGTCGTATGACCATTATTCAAACATCCATCATCATTTAGTATATTCACCCTTCTCCCCCTCAAAAATTGTATCCGAAGTTGCCATTTTTGATTTAACAAGTGAATAAGAATGTACACCAATGAACGTAGATCCACTTGAGGGTTGAAAGAGCGTGGAAAAACATGAAGCTTGTTGATGAAGAATGTCGATGAGAATGGTCATACACATGAAGATTTCTCTTCTTTTGAAGAAAAAGCGCACTGAAGCGTACACCTTTCTTTCTTTGAGGAACGGGGCCTGAAGTGTTATCTGCAGACGCCATAATGATGAAGTACGAGGCCTGAACTGATGTGAACAGACGTCATAGCCGAAAGAATATCAAGATTGAGTTACTTGAACCTGTGAGTTATGAGATATCAATCCATTTGTAATCCATACTTTAAGCCAGTCCATGTAGTGAAGGATTGAAGTATCTGCAACAGAGTAAGGACTACCTGAACTAATATTACAAACTTGATTGCATATATTTTGGTTAGTGACATTAGTATCCAAACCCTTTGGGGTTTCACATGCAACCTTGATTTTGTCATCGGTGAACAAATTTCCTAGTAGGTATCCACCTAAGTCCAAAGCATCCTTAAACATTCTACCGAGGCGGCATCCACTTATGGCAAGGTCTACGGTTGTTGATATTCTTATGCAAATTGGAAGACTTATCGTTATTCCTAGACTCCAAAGATTTAGCAGTTTGGATCCATCTAGACGATGTTTTAGGTTTGTTTTGCATCATAACATGTGAACCAGCCATGTAGTAGTCTTAGTGATTGTACCTTGGCATGTGAATTAGGAAAATGTTTCTTATGTGAAAAGACTCGAATTTCTAGTTTCGTTTTTCTACATGCTTAGCATTCATAGTCACATAACTACTCTTAGATACGCCAATCCTAGTCTTTTGAGTGTTCCTAGGTAGTGGTTTACAACTACTAGCTAGGCCTTGAAATCTCAGAGAATTCCTCACCCTAGGTCTTGCACCTAAAATTCCGTCTTTTCGATCAGGCCTTTTCCTAGCTTTTCTAGATAATAGTTCTTCCACAAGTCATTCATATCATATGAATTATGGGTTTTAATGCTTGGTTTTGACAATCGCTTTTGAACTAATCCTAGAGGTCTGGGAGTAGAAGAGGCAACGTGTTGAGGGTTAATCTGAGCTGAAGCCTTATTCTTAGGTAACTCAAGTGAAGTGACTGGTTTTGACAAAACTTGTTTCTCATCAACTTGGGAGGCAAACCGTGTTTTTGAAAATTTTGGTCTTTCGGATATAAACGCAGTAGGATGCCTAACAATGGACCGTTTCTAATGGATGAGAAACTAGTTTCCCCAAGGTTGATGGTTTTGTAAACTTAGTGTTCACACTTTTCCCTACAGTTTTCCTAAGCTCATTTTTTAAGGCAATAATAGCGAAACTCTTTTCCTGAAGTTGAGCTTTGAGTTCATCAATTTTTGCTATCAAAGAGTTTGTTTGTTCTATTTACTTAGTTCTAGCTTCTTTGGCAGAGTCACTTAGTTCTATGTGATGCTTTCTCAATGACTCATTTTCCTTTAGTAATTTAGCCACACAAACTGCTAATTCATCATTTCTCATTTGAATATCATCAATAGCATTAACATGTAATTACTTGTAACCAAATTACTTTTCACATGCATATCGTAAATATGTTTCTTCTGATTGTAAATGGTTGAGTCTTTGTCTTGAAGTGATCTTTCAAAGTGTTAATTTCAAAAGTTCACCGAATTCAGGAAGTTCGATTTTACATGGTTTTCAAGTTGAAAACTTTCTTCTTTACTTTGTATCGCAATTTCAAGTGAAATGCAATATTTTTCAAGATTTGAGAATTTGTTTGAAAGTTCATCAAAAGCCATTTTATTAACCATATCTTTTGTTTTAAAACACTTAATCTCAGACTCACCAATTTCAACCAGAACATTTATCAAAGTCATGTTCACATCATGATCAGCTTTGATTAAGTACATTATCGAGATGCACTATGTTGAACTAAAGAGTACCTCATTACATGACACTTGTTCAATTGTCGGCCCGATATCCGCATCCACATCATGTGTAACAAGACTCACCTGGACCACCGGCCGTGTCGCTTATCTATCTTTGAGCCTCCTCTGATTTCATCAACCTGATCCAACATCCGGAGTTTTACCCAACTCAACTCTACAATCTTTTGATTGTGCCCGAGATTCATTCTTCGATCACAAAGATCTACTTCTTGTGTGACAGGAGTTACCGAAAGCATGGTTACATCATTCTTTGTTGTTTCGATATTATGATTCAAAGAATACCCCGATTCTTTACGATACATTACCCGACTTATCACAAATATCTCAACAGCACTTAATTCTCATCTACTTTTTCATCATTCGGTAACTTCCTCAATATACTTATCCACATTATCCATGAGATGGATAAGTGTCTCTTTGAACACGCTAATTTCCATTCCAAATAAGTGTTCTTAAAGGACATTTCATCATGTCTTGATCATAATCAGCTGTGAATTCCCTCTAATGAATGAATGAAATTGTTTGTAGATCACTTGAAGTGCAAAGAGACTCGAACTATCCTTATGAACCTTCTCTTTGTCAAGTTGTAGCTCCAATTGCTCTAGGTTTAACAACAAAGTTCCTGTTAATGTGAATAAGTCCTAACTAAGAGGGCAATACATGTTCGTTCCATTGATGTGGGTAGAAGTAACAAGAGGTGAGAGTGAATTTGTTGATAAGGTTCAATCGTGCTTCCTTTGTATGGAATTTCAGAGCTCTAACAGGGTGCAAATCTTTCTCATTGGACTCAGAGCATGAAGAACTCAAATCATCATTGATTGATTCCATCATCTTTAATCGCTCAAGAGATAGCTAATCTTTTCTCATGGTTGTCTACAACATCATACAGTTTAAGCACTTCTGAAATCACTAGGTCAGTAGAGTAAGACATGATGTGGTAGAATGCACGGGATTTTACAAGTCTATGATTTAAACCGAGAAATAGAATCTTTCGCAGGATTTTACAAAAATCAAGACCAAACCGTTAAGCACTGACCAATGGAATGTGTTAAGATGAATGATGGATCGACACAATGATAGACAATTGTATGTTAGGACATATGATTGTTTATAGGATTAGCAGAGATGTTGTTTGGATGAGATTTGGATTGGTTTATGCCCGTTTTTCTATGAGAAATTTAGGACTAAAACATAAAACCTCAATAACTTCGCTCGGCGGATTTAGGCCTCGAATATTGTTCATTCAGTGTCATTCTCCTCGCTCTCCGTCGTTTTGATGGGTAGAAACTGAAAACGGAGTTACGGTTCAAAAAGTTATGACCGCTTGAAGTTTTATCGAAAAGTCAACAAAACGCTATGAAGACAAGTCGCTAAGTCACCAAGTCGTTAAACACAAGTCGCTAAGTCCAAGTCGCTAAGACCCAAGTCATTTGCTGACACAAGTCGCTATAGCACCAAGTCGCCATAATACACACAAGTCGCTAAAGAGCAACTCGCTAAGGTCCAAGTCGCTAACACCAAGTCGCTAACAGTTTACACTACAACTCGCTAACAATTTCTAAAGCAAGTCGCTAACCTCACCAAGTCGCTAGCTGTAGTGGAGAATCCACTAACTTGTACTATTTGTCGGCTTGTCTCAATAGACAAGTCGCTAAGCTCAAATCGCTACCACTTCAACTACAACTCGCTACAAACTTACAAAGCATGTTGCTACCAAGAATAAAGATCCGTGACTCAAGTCGCTAGCAAGAAAATCTAAAAAAAACACCACTTTTCAATCCAAACCTAGCCAACCACGATGATTCAAGCCTACCAAATCAAAACCTAAACACTTATGATGATCCTAAATACAAAAGTACAATCAAAATCCAAGCTTTAACACTAGAAATGATCCAAATGATGCAAAAACCACTAAACTTTTTCAACCTCAAAAACCATCTGAAAACCACTAGAAATCCAAGGATATGTAAGAGATGATCTAACCATGGCTCTTGATACCATTTGTAACATATTGGATTTCATAGACACATCATAACATATCAAATGGGTCGAATTGTTTAGAGGTTTTAGAGAGAGAAAGTGAAAGAAAAAATAGAAGGTTAGATTAAGATGAATGAAAGGTCCAACCCTCTACCTTGGGAGGTAGAGGGTATTTATAGTTACATAATAAACGTCCTCCTTCGGACTGTGTATCAGGCATACAGTGGGTAAAAACCCGTCCTTCCTCTACGGTGTTGCACTAAACTAAATAACTAACTAAATCGTGGAGTTCGTGGCCTAACTAAATAAATAACTAACTAACTCTCATTGGTTTGAATGGTGGAGTTCGTGGCCCGTATCTAAGGAAAAGAAACGTCGTTTATATGTCATCATCACACTACCTTATGGATTACTTGGGCGGTATCAAATAACGCCACTTTTAACTCTCAATCCTTGAGGAAAAGTGACATTTTTGATAGTATTCGTAATGTTTTCGCTTAAGCATAGAGGTCGTATGTTTTGTAATTGGTATGATTGGCTAAAGTTTCCTTTGTAATGCTAGATCCTTGCTAGTTTTTAATAATATGCAGCCGTTAAAAAAAATAACTAACTAAATAACTAGTAAATAACGTAATGTCTACGAGCTAACTTATGCTAGATTATATTTGGGGTGACCGATACTTCACTATGGAATTTTCTAATTCCTAACATACCTTGTAGAGTTTAAAAGCTAATTACGACGATTGTTCCATGAGACCAAGACCAAGACGAAGTAGGTTGAATTGTTCCCGCTTCAACGGTTTGGTGAGGACGTTGGCTATGTTGTCTTCGGACACTACCTTCTCAATAGAGATGTTCCCCTTTTGAACATTGTCTCTTAAGAAGTGATGACAAATCTCTATATGCTTTGTGCGAGAATGCAATACCGGATTCTTGCTTAAGTCGACGGCACCTTTGTTGTCACATAGAATGGCTATGTCACTTAGATGAATGTCGTGAGTTAACTAACGCTGTTTCATCCATAGTGCTTGTTGGCATGCTTTGCCTGGGCGAGACATATTCGCTTCGGTTGTTGATATGGCCAATGCCTTTTGCTTCTTTGAGAACCAAGATGTTAAACAACATCCCATAAAAGTACATACCTCACTAGTACTTTTTCGTCAATATAATCACTGCATGGTCAGAATATGCATATACAATAGTTTCTACTCCCGTACCCTTAGGATACCATAATCCTAATTGAGTCGCACTTTTAATGTACCTAAATATTCTTTTGACGGCTTCTAGATGTGACATTTTAGGATCTTCTTGAAACCTAGCACATAGACAAACACTAAACATGATATCCGTCCGACTAGCCGTGAGGTAGAGAAGACTACCAATCATGCCACGATATTTTGTGTTATCAACGGATTCGCCGTCTTCATCTTTTGTGAGTTTAGTGTCGGATGACATTGGTGTCCTTATGGTTTTGGACTCTTCTAAACCAAATTTCTTTAACATCTCCCTAATGTATTTAGATTGATTAGAGAAGATACCATCTTCTACTTGTTTGATTTGTAGACCAAGAAAGAAACTAAGTTCTCCCATCATACTCATCTCGAACTCGTCATGCATGATTTTAGAGAAATCATCACACATGTCTTGACAAGTATATCCGAATATAATATCATCTACATATATTTGAACAATGATTATATGTGACTCTCTTTTCTTAGTAAAAAGTGTGTTATTAACTAACCCCATGGTGTAGTTGTGTTTACTTAAGAATGACTTGAGTCTATCATACCAAGCTTTTGGAGCTTATTTAAGACCGTAAAGGGCTTTCTTTAACTTAGACACATGTTTAGGTTTTTCAAAATCGATGAAGCCCGGAGGTTGAGCTACATATACTTCTTCATTAATAAAACCATTTAGAAAAGCACTTTTAACATCCATTTGAACAAGCTTAAGATCATTAGCACAAGCATAAGCAAGAAGTATTCTTATAAACTCTAATCTAGCCACGGGGGCATAGGTCTCATCAAAGTCTATTCTTTCTTGTTGACTATACCGTTGGGCAACGAGTCTAGCTTTGTTTCTAGACACTACACCGTTTGCATCTAACTTGTTTTTATATACCCATTTGGTTCCTATTATGGTTTGATTACTAGGTGGATGGGCGAGTGTCCAAACATTGTTAGAAACAAATTGATTTAACTTTTCTTGCATAGCCATTACCCAACTTTCATCTTTTATGGCTTTTTGTGTATTCTTAGGTTCTATGGTTGAGACAAAACAAAATAGGCTACTTTGGTTTTGGACTTGAGACCTTAAGGTTCTTTCATTTAACTTTCCTATGACCTTATCTACGGGGTGATCTTTGGACTCTTTAATATTTATGATTTCATCATTTAAAGTTTATTCTTCTCCATTTATCTTTTTCTTTATTACAATAGCTTCGCTCTCGACAATCTCGTCATCGACAAGAGGTAGAGTAGGTTTGGGTGGACTCTCATCAAATTTTACGTTTAATGACTCTTTAACCTTCATTGTTTCTTTATTTAATATGACGTAAGCTTTGCTATTAGGAGAGTAACCAAAAAATATACTTTCGGTTGATTTAGGATCAAATTTTGTAAGGTAATCTTTAGTGTTAAGTAGAAAACATTTGCTGCCAAAGACTTTAAAGTGATATAATGTAGGCTTTTTTTTCCTCCAAGTAACTCGTATTGAGTTTTACCTATAAATTGTCTAATTAAGACTCGATTAAGTATGTACGCTGAAGTATCAACGGCATTGCACCAAAAGTTTTGAGGTATGGATTACTCATTTAGCATGCTGCGACTCATTTCTTGTAGGGTTCTATTGTTTCTTCCAACTACCCCATTTGATTGCGGAGTGCGAGGAGCCGAGAAGTTGTGAGTAATACCATTAGCGTCACAAAAGGCTCCAAATTGCACCTCATTATCGAATTCCCTACCATGATCCGTTCTAATAGACACTATAGGACTTCCTAATTGTCTTTGGATTTTCTTACTTAATATTTCAAAGTAATTGAAAGTTTCAGTTTTGTTCTTTAAGAATTTAGTCCACGTGTACCTAGAGTAGTCATCCACTATAACCAAAGTGTAGTAGTTGCCTCCATAACTTTGGATATCGGATGGACCAAATAAATCCATGTGAAGTAACTCTAGACATTTAGTTGTAGACACCATGTTTTTAGCTTTGTGACTAGAATGGACTTGTTTTCCTACGTTACAAGCATCACAAAAATGATGTTCATATTTTAATTTTGGTAGATCTCTTAATAGATCTTTGGATGATAGCTTATCAAGAAGTCGATATTGGCATGACCCAATCTTCATGCCATAAAGTCAAGTATCATCCATAGAAGTAAGACAAAGTTTGTCTTTAGGTTCATTACCGATTTTAATAACGTAGACTCCATGTTTCCTAATTCCTCTACCTATGGTGATACCGTTTTTCAATATCTTACTAATACCGGTTTGTTAAAAGTGCACGTTGCACTTCTTATCACATATTTGTCCTATACTTAAGAGGTTAAATTTTAGGTCTTCTACGTGTCACACATCGTTAATGGTTAGAGATTTGTTAGAAATCGTACCTTTACCGATGATTTTGCTTTTGCTATTTCCAAATACCACATTTCTCCATTGAAGGATTCATATGTCGAAAATAGATCTTTATTGCTCGGTCATGTGCCTCGTGCACCGCTATCCTTGATCCACTCATCCCTGATCTAGGCTCCAATCTTTAAGTGCACCTCGCCATTTGCCATGAGACAAATTTCTTCATCCTCCCTCGCCATTCCCCACGAGCTCATGAATGCTTTTTTTGATCATCACGTTGGGACACTTACTAATAAAGTAGTTGTCCCCACATTTAAAGGCAAGCGTGATCATCCCTTGCCTTCTCGTTCTCTTTGCTTTTTAATCCTTTCTTGTCGCCATATGGTTGTTTGACGATCTTCCTTTCTTCTAAAGAACCTTTTTGAAGTCTCTTACCGCCATGGCATACCTCGTCATCACTATCCCAAGAGGAGTCCTCTTCATCGCGAGACCTTCTTGGCTTTAAGGGCAAGAGATTTGTGCTTCTCTTTCACTTGAGTTTGAGGTTTTAATCTTTAGCAAGGACAAGCTCATAAACCTTTAAATTGCCTATGAGTTCATCATGGGTGAGGATTGTCAAGTCTTTTGATTCTTCGATTACCGTCACCTTAGATCTCCACTTAGATGGAAGTGCCCTTAGATATTTCCTAACATGATTACGGCTAGAAAAAGATTTATCAAGTGCTTGTAAAGATGTAATTATAGTATTAAAATTAGCAAAAGAATGATCTATAGTTTCCTCATCCGATATTGAAAATTGTTCATATTGTTGAACAAATAAATCTATTTTATTGTTTTTCACTTGTTGATTACCTTGATGAGTTACAACTAAATAATTCCAAATTTCTTTAGAGGTTTTATGCATGGAGATTCTTTCGAATTCCTTTTTGGGTAAAGTATTATATAAAACCATTTTAGCTTCACTATTTTTAGAAAGCTTTTTCTTAATCTCATCGGTGAATTTATCATGAGGTATGTTAACTAAATTTCCATTTTCATCTTTTGCAGTGGCTTCAAAATCGCCTTCAACAATGATGAACCAAAGATCAATATCTTTAGACTTCACATACGTTTCGAATCTATTTTTCCAATATATAAAACCATTAGTTTCAAGTAGTGGAGGTCGTTGCATGAATTGCCCTTCCTTGTAATTTTCAGAACCCATAGTGATCGAAAAGTTTTTAAAATACGGTTTACTTTAAAACTTTTATAAACTTAGCTCTTGATGCCAATTGTGGAAAACTAGAAGGGGAGGGTTGAATAGTTTTGACGATTTTAAGTTAGTTTCTAAAAACTTTAGATTCGGTGTTAATTGAAATCGTATGGATGAAGAGAAAGTATAGATCTAAGAGTAATGCAAGTAAAGTAAGTAAAGTAAGGGATAAAAATGACACAACCGATTTATAGTGGTTCGGCTACAAGGTCACCTTCCTTGCCCTACTCCACTCCCCGAGTCACCTACTCGAGAGTTCAAGCACTTTGTCAACAAACTCCTTCAACTTGGCGGAGAAGCCTTCACAACGTTGCTTACACCTTTTTCCGGTACAAAGCTAAATACCGAGTCCGTAACATGGAGGACCAAACCAACACGACTATTACACAACAAATATGTGAAATATGAAGTACAAAATCTTTGCTACAGAAATCTTGTGGAGGAACAAATCAATCAAGGACCCCTTTCTTGGATGACTTGTAGAATGCTCGTGATCTCGCCTTATAGAAGGACCTATATGAGAATCACAATAGAAGAAAGAAGAACAACTCTCTAGATCAAGTGATCTTTTGTTAGAAGAGTGTAAGAATATATGAGGGAGTTAGTAAGAAGAGGGGTGAATAAAAATGAAGAAATGGCTCTCTATTTATAGGAAAATTCTTGCCACTGTTACACGGAACCCACGGATCCCTTGATTAAGGGATCCGTCTAGTGTAACTCCAGGGATCCGTGGGACGCTCCTCTTTGCCCATGGGTTTTTGGGTTATGGGTTATGGGTTATGGGTCATGGGTTATGGGTTGGTCCATGGTTATTTATTTAGATACAATGTATCTAATAGATGCAATGCATCTAGTCAATGGATCATGGGTTAAAACCATGGGTCATGGATATGCTCCATGGGTATGGGTCATGGGTTGTGGTTTTTACCCATCCTAATAAACTATTACAACAATTTGTATTAAATGACTATATGTAAATGCTTTGCAAAAATAACATGTATCCTTATAATTTTACTTATGATAACATTATATTTGTTATCAACAAAATACAAAGAGATCGCTAAATATTAATAAACGTTTTTACGGTTTATTTGTATTAACAGAGGCTTTATGTTTATGAATTCAAATTTGGGGTAAAATGTGAGAATAAAGTGCTTCCTATAACTTAATGCAAATGTGAGGACATGATAGGGGACTAAAACCTTAGTCCCCTATACTCTTAAATTGTTTAACCAAGGACCATAGTTCTACCAACACCCAATACAATCAAAACCGATATAACAACTATCTTAGACGAATACAACAATTAACAACAAAATTAACAAATTATAACACTAGAACATAACATATAGATTCATTAATTTTATATTAAACATTAAATATTCAGTACATATTTTTCCAAAAAAAAAAGAAAACATAACCACTTCATTTCCCTTCTCAACACTTTGTCTTCCTAAGATCATTAAGAAGTTGTTCCTGCCACACACAGCGTGTTTGATGATCATCCTCCCTATCTCCAACGGCCAAGACATTAGCCTTTTGCTTCTTGCAAGATCCTCAAGAAACTTGTAGTTCATCACCAGTAGTTCAAAGCATTCGAGTCGGAGAGATGATTCTTCGGGTTTCCTTCATACCAAGAATCAAGTCAATCAAAGTGTTTTGGAGGCCATTAGCAATTTTGATGTCCTTATCATTTTCTCTCTGATAAAAGAGAGAAATCGAGTCAAACATGTAGTCAGACTTTGAAGCTTTAGCGAAGTTCTTGAAGAAGTGGGAAGTCATCATTGGGAGGTTGTTGAGATTTTGTTAGAATTTGTTTTTTTTTTATTGTTGGTATGCAAATGGTATAGGTTATTAACCCATAAATACCAAAACCAACAGGATGTTCCAAATTCAGGGACTAATTGTGAAGTTAGTAAAAGAGAAATAGTCAAGTTTGTGTGAGTAAAAATACTGGGAATTTTAAGTGCAAAAATGGCTAATCAACCAAATTTAGGGACCAAGTGTGAAATTTGAAACCTGTTACTCCCGCAACTTGACCTTTGCCTTCCTTGATACGGTTATACACAATTAATGTGTTGGGAAACACCAAAACAACCCAACTAACAAGATCCGAAACAATAAACACTATCATAATAACCCGACCCAATTAACAAAACCCAATCCAAACCAAACCTAACATACATCCACACTCACGTATTGAAACACACATCTAGTCAAACCCATTCGTAAAAAAAAATGAAAGACAGGAGCATATTCGTCTCAACTTTTAAGGATGTGAAGGAAGAATGTTAGATATAGGATTTCACAAACACATTAAACCATAACCATGTGGGGCGTTAACAATGTTTAGAGAGAGAAAGTTCTAGTGAGAGAAAGGGAAGAGAGTTAGGAACTATGTGAAACAAAGAAAAATGGTATTGAAGCTCCAACCCTCTACCTTGGGAGGTAGAGGGTATTTATAGTTTCTTACAAACAAACGCCACCTACGGGCTGTGGATCAGCATACAGTGGGTAAAGACCCGTCCGTCCTCCACGGTGTTACTAAACTAAATACTACTTAATCATAAAATAACTATGACTACGAGCTCTCTAGCGATTACATATACTTGAGGTGACCGACTCTTTAATACCCGGAATTTCTAATTCCTAACAATCTCCCCCTAAGGGAGGTCACCTCAAACACACATTAAACTTACATATAATACAAACTGATATTACATTATAAATTGTTCTTGCAATCTTGTTGAATTACTTTGCTCTGAAGCTCGTAGTCATTGATTCTTCACAATGCATGTTTGGTTAATCCAGTGGAGATCTTTTCGATTCACGGATAATGAGTTTTGAGCCGCTTTGAGATCATCACCACATTAAATCTCTCGACTCTTCCTATGTGGTGTTGATAATATGTGATGTTGTGACATTTGGACCGACATGCTCACATTCTTGATCATGATTTCTTCTCATCAGAGTAGCGGAAGCTTTGTTGATTCATATATCTGGCAAGCAGTAGCGAAGCATGAAGTGAAAATATCAGAGTCATTGATGCATCAATCATGATTTCTTTAGATATGAATGTGTTGTGTGAGCATGCGGCTATGGATTGACCGCTCCATTCTGATCAACTGCAAACGTCGGGGTGTACCTGCATAAGACAGTTAGCAATAAAGCGCGAAAGTGTCTTTGATCACTTTCGATGAATTGAGGTACACGGCCTACGGTTCCTCGTTGATCAAGTACAAGTCTGCCTGTGATCGAGGTATAATTCGAAGAATTTCGGACGAGGGTTTCGTGCTTCTAGCCGTTCTCAAACCGGCGTCTCAAAGAAGACAACACGGTGAGTGAACCATAATAGAGATTCACGATTGATGAAAAGAGATTTGAAAAACAATCGTGTGTTGCTCAATAGAAATTGTTTTTGCAATACAACGAAGTTTTAGTGAAAAATCATTTATCAATCATAAACACCTTTTGATTTGAAATAATTGTACAAAGTCGATGTGCTTAGAGAAAAGAGTTTTTAAACACAACAACCGATTTTTCAAAGGCATCCGTCAATCCATTTTCTTGGACCTGGATTGATTCAAATTTGAATCACTCCACTAATGAGGTCCATATGACACAATCAAGTCTTGGCAATACCACAAGGATAGTGCGTAGGACTCATAAGATATAATCTCACATTCCACATTGTGTGAAATAGTGAGTCTTTAAGAAATAAGTGTCCTAAAGAGATTAATTGATGATCTCGTGGCTCTAGACTCAATTAGTGCTCTTTTGGTTTCTTGTGCCGGAGACTAGGGAGAGGGTCTCCTTCTTCAATATCAACAATCTCTAAGAGAGAGTCGATAGATTATGTAGGTTCCCGTGAGAATGAAACAAGCCCTTTTAAGAGGAACTTGAGTAGCTTTGGGAAGTTTAGTGCGGCCACTGGGTCCATGACGTCTTGTCTTCAATACCGGTGTTACCTTAGTAACCACCAGTAGCATATGAATTGAACCCGGTTTCCGCCCTAAGGTTGAATTATTGGAGGGCTATTTCTTTTCACCCTTTTCACATTAATATCTTTTTCATTCTTCAACCCCTTCATTGCTTACGAGACTTCATGACTAGAACCTTGTTGGGTTTATTCGACTAGCTCAGTCTCAAGTCCGCACTCTTCCCATATCTCATTTTTCTCCTTTTATCAATATACCTAAGGACTCTACACTATCTAGTGGATTATCCCTGGGTAGATCCTCGGTTCTGCGGATCATGGGAACTAATACCTAACCTTATCATCCTTATATCACCATACATAAAGTAAAGTTGGTCGGTCTATTTGGTATTGTTCATCCGCCATTGGAACCAATTGAAAACCATTTGAAAATCAATCCGGATACTTATGATATATTATCAAAGCATTTTGTACCTGAATTTTTTTTGATATTTTTAGAACAAGAGCTCCCCTCAACATGTGCATAATGTATTTGAAATCGTTTAGCACACGGAGGCAAGAAGAAGAATTAACTTCTTTGATTACCATTTTCTAAAAGATATCATCATCACTTCCCAATCCATTTGATTAGATACATCATTTTGAGGAAGGATGAGGTTTTCAAAATGTTGCTCCCCCTCAATATGTGCCTTGAAGTTTGAAAGAGTTTTGCACCTATTAGGAGGAACCTGCACTTAGTGACAATTCAATCACGTTTCAATAATTTCAGGTTTAAAGTAGATACTCCCCTCAACATGTGCATGAGAAATTTGAAATCGTTTGTCACATGCGGGGAGGATAGCTTCTACATCCTTATAAAACCTTTTATCGAATTATCATTATAAATCCAATTTAAATTACAAATTCTTCCCCGATCACAATTATCAAATCATTTGAGAATCGTGATCTCAGTAGATTTAAATTATTTTTGAAAGCTTTTTAAGGAGACTTGTGACTTGATTTTTGAAAACGTTTTAACTGATAAGGATCGAATTTTGAGACTTTAGACTCCAAAGATTTAAACATGCTTGAATATCTTTTGAAAACAAACCATTGTTTTAAAAATACCCTTTTAATTAAAATCATTCTCCCCCTCAATCAATGACATAAGTTGTTGATTGAGAGATAGATAGTTTTAACAACCGTTTAGTACAAATGATTTTTAAAAATTGAGCTCGAGTAATTTTTCAAAGCACTTCGTTTTCATTGGATAGTGAAATTTTTTTATAGAATCAGAGCATGAGATTTGAAAAACAAGATAAAGCGTGGCTCTGTTCTTTCTTTTTACACGGTTCTGCCTGAAATGACAATAAACCACCATTTTTCTTTCTTTTTTTTTTTTTTTTTTTTATTTAAAAACTATGTACATTCGATGAACATCTAAAGACTCGTGACATTCTTTGAATATCAACACAAAGTCCGTAGATGATATCGAATCGAGAAAAACATGACAAAATGACAATATTTTTGAGGATTTTTTGAATTTTTCACATTTTTATGGATTTTGAAAGTTTTATAATTTTCTATTTGATTTTTGAAGGTTTTGTAATTTTGTATTTTGCTTTTTGAAAAAAATATATATACAAAGAGATAGATGAAGAAAGACCTTCACTCGCTCTTCCTCAAGACGCGTTTGAGTGTTTCGGTTGAAGGCTTTTCAAGCCAAGTCGGGAAGAATAAACTCAAAAGCGCTCTTGGAAGAGCTTTGGTGAAGATGTCTAACCGGTATTTCCTCACAAAATAAAGTTCCACCACACCTTTTCCACTTGTTCCCCGATGAAATGATGTCGAATGTCGATATGCTTTGCTCTTGAGTGTTGAACGTTGTTGCATGAGAGAGCAATAGACCTTTTATTATCACAAGATGGAGGATTTTGTTGAATACAAAGCCATAGTCAGGTAATTGAGATCTCATCCATAGGATTTGAGCACAACAAGATGACATGGCTATGTATTCACCTCTGTAGAGGAAATAGAAGTACTCATTTGCTTCTTTGACGACCAGCTCACAAGCTTATCATCCAAAAAGCGAGCACCTCCACGCATTTGCCGACGAGTATCTTGACACCCGCATGATCTCGCATGACCGCATATGTTGTTAGTGACATACGGTGTCCTTCGGGTACCAAAGTCCCATGTTGATGGTTCCTTGGAGATACCGAAAGACCCGCTTAACCGCTTCAAGGTGCTTTTTGGTAGGCTTAGCACGGTATCTAGCACACATGCATACAAATAACGAATATTAGCTCACCGGTCTACTTGTGAGGTACATCGGATCCGATCATGCTACGATATTTCGTTTGGTCTACCATGATCCCTGAGTGGTCCTCATCCGTTTGTACGCCAATCATGGGAGTGTCAACAGGTCACTAGAATCAAATCCAAATTTCTTTAAAATCTCATTTGCATATTTAGATTGATTTATGAAAATGCCTCCGGACTTTGTGAAATTTGTAATCCCAAGAAAAATGACATTTGTCCCATCATTGACATTTGAAATTTAGAACCCATTTCATTTGAAAACGGTCACACTCATTGGGGTCGGTCGAGGCAAAGATGATATCATCAACATAAATTTGAACGTGAATTAAGTGTTTGCCCGACCGGTGAACAATGTTGGATCAATCGCTCCTTTGCCAAGGTAGATAGAAGAAACTTTGATAGCGTATCATACCATGCCCTTGGAGCTTGCTTTAAACCGTAAAGATCCTTCTTCAAAGCGATAAAGCGTGAGTAGGATGCTCGATTCACAAAGCCTTCGGGTTGGTCGACGTAGACGACTTCTTTAAGATCTCCGCTCGAAACGCCGCCTTTACATCCATCCGATAGACTATCATATTCTTACTTGCAAGATTAGCCAAGAATATTCCGATTGCCTCGATTCGAGCAACTGGAGCAAAAGATTCTTCAAAGTCAATACCCTCCTCTGGACGGTATCCTTTAGCAACCAATCGAGCCTTGTTCTTTAACACATCACCATGCTCATCAAGTTTCACTTTGAAGATCCATTTTAGTGTAATGATCATAGCACAACTGGAGCGGTACTAATTCCCATACATCAAGTCGATCAAACTCATGAATTTCTTCTTTATGGCATTGAACCAAATTGCCTTCATTCATGGCGGATTTAACATCTTTTGGTTCGATCTTAGAGTACGGAGTTGAAGAAGCACCATAAGGCATCGGTTGCAAGTTGTTTCCGTGTGGATACTGGACGAGATGGATTTCCAATGATGTTGTCTAATGAATGATCGTGAGTCCATTTTCTGAGGTATTCATGTGGCATGGTTGTGAGGGACTAAAGTAGCAGAGTCGATGTCTCCTCGAAGATGGTTACTGATGATGATTCAGAGCAAATATGTTTTAAATGGAGCATCTTCGAGTAGCAAAGGGATTGACTTCATCCACGTGAATCGAAGCATTTCCATGATGTACACTTGATGATTGAAGATTTGTTGATGAACAGATTGTCGCCAGCAGCTTCTTGGCTTAATGACATAGAAGTTGAAGGGTTAATTTCATTGGCAGGGATAGAAGCCTCGTTGATTGAATTGTCATATCATTGTTACTTGGCTCAAATTTTTCATCAAACATTGGATCAAACAGTTTCTTTAAATCATCTTCTGAGGGAGGTACATATGGAGTTGTTGATGAGGAGTTTGGTACAAGAGATGAACCAATGGGATCTGCTTTGAAGATGCGGGTCCCTGAATCGATTGTCCAGAGCCATTTGACCGGTCACCATCAAACGTGGACGTGAATTGTTTCCATGATATTTCGGTTCTCTTGTTGTAGATTCGTAACCTTTTTCTTTAGGTGCATAGCCTACAAAAACTCCAATGTCCGCTTTAGCTCTCCGTTTTCCTAAATCTTGACCATCATTAGTTGGATAACATAAAGCACCAAACACACGAAGGTATGATAGATCAGGTTTTCTATTGTGGACAAGTTCATAATGAGTCTTTCCATGAGAAGTGTGAATTAGAGATCGATTTTGAGTGTAACAAGCAATGGCAATAAGCTTACCCATAGAAACATTGGAACCTTTGAGTAAATCAAGATTGTCCTTGCGGCTTCTACAAGAGTTCGATTTCGTCTTTCAACTACACCGTTCTATTGAGGAGTTCGAGGGACACTTCTTTGGGGACTGATTCCAACATTTCCATAAAATTCATTGAGATCTTTATTAACAAACTCGGTTCCATTGTCTGCAGGACGATTCAACTATTTTGTTAAGTCGGACTGAAGTTGTTTAATGAGTTTAATGATGACATCTGGAGTTTCATCCTTCATCCTCAAAAACTTAACCCAAGTGAATCTAGAGTAGTCATCAACCACTACTAACACATATCTCTTCCCATTAATAGTTTGCACTCTCATTGGTCCACATAAGTCCATGTGAATTGTATGGAGAACTTCGTGGATCGAAGTTTGTAGGTTTGGGTTTATGGGCATACTTTTTGCTTTTTCCCAATTGGCATGTTGAACAAAGATGATCCTTTTCATACTTAAGTCTAGGTAGACCTACAACTAAGTCCTTTCTGGAGAGATCATTGATGGTGCCGAATTTTAAGTGATTGAGACGACGATGCCATAACCATGACTTTGTTTTTGAGGCCTTTGACAACAAGCAAATTGGAGAAGACTTCATCATATCTTCGATAGAGATGGTGTATAGATTTGAACCACGTGAACCTCTTAAAAGTTCCTTACCATCAAGTTCTCTAACGAAACAAGTATGTTTTCTCAAGGCTACTTCTAGATCAGAATCGCATAATTGACCAACAGAGAACAGGTTATGACCAAGACCTTCCACATAATATACCCTGGAGAGAACACTTTTTCCAACAACATAATCTCCATAACCCATAATTACACTGAAATGATCATTCCCGAATCTAACTGTCCCGATGAATTTGCTCATGAAGTTCATGAGCCACGACCAGTCTCCAGTCATATGCTTGGAACACTGAGTCCAAAATTACCACGTAATCGATTTGAACGATCTGCAGTTGAACACGACAAGAATGGATAAGCTGGATAATTGGGATCCCCATGCAAGAATGGGTTCCACTTGGTTAGTAACAGTAATTGGAACACCCACATCATAAATAGAAACATCCATATCGAGTAGAAGCAATGGAATCATTGGGAATAGATGCAATTGTGTCCGTATTTGACCTATTCAAAGTATGTTCACTTCTTAGGGAATAGTTCTACCAATAGGCATCCATTTTCTAGTGGGCATAGACTTAGCAGTTGAGGACAAACTGATTATTCTTATGGCCAAAAGGTATCCAATAATAACCTATCTTTATAAAATTTCTTTCTGTGGGTTTCCAACTGCTCTAACAATCTTTCTTCTTTGCCTTTTAGCCTTCTTTGCACGATTATTAGCATTAACAATTTTAACTGGGCATTTGACAGAATTAGACAAAGCATTCACACCATATTCATGATTAGCAAATGTAATTCAAGGCACATCATTACAAGGTTTGCAAATAGTATCAATTCATTAATTACAAGATGCGCCTTATGGCTAATACTAGAATCAACACAATTCGTTTTATTAGACTCAAACTTAAAGTTCCTAGATTGGTCTTACTCTCTTCCAATGCACATTCTTAGCTTGCAAGGTCCTATCATTCCTTGTGTTATCTTGAGACTTTGACTGCTTCGCTTTAATGTCACCTGATTACTCTGTAGGGAATGGGAACATTAGTTGGTTGATCTAATTTTGCATTCCTGAACTTGATGTGCAAGGATCTGAACTACTAGAAGGCACATTAGTATTTACTTTCTTAAGGCTGTGATTTGAGCTATTTGCAGGCACACTAAAATTCACTTTCTTAGCACTAACATATCCGAATCAACTACTTGAAGGCACCCTAAGGTTGACATTCATAACATTGGGCATAGAACGGATTTCATGCTTGGCACTAGGCATAGAACAAGGCATCACAGCTTTGCCTTTTGCACCTAAGAATTTTGGACATGTTGCAATTACACATTCAAGCAACTCTTGAGATCGCTTTGGCTCGGAGGCAAGCAAACCTAATTTCTCTATCAAGAGGTTTATTAATGAAATCCTCTTCAACAATCTCAAGGAGACATTCTAGACTATCCTTAAGGTGAGCACAATAGTCATGAAACGCAGTTTCATTATTCCTAAGATGAGGAGGAATATATTTAACCGTCACAGTGTATTTGCAGGTCTAAGGGTGACTTTGAAACAACATTCTTATTAAAAACAAGTGGCGCTTCCCATTTTCCCGACTTCTCGATTCTCAATTTCCTTTTGTAAAGACGTTATTTTTTCGTTGTTTTGGTCACTGGTGACTTTCATTGAATCATATAACTCTTTAAAGTGTCGTTTAACTTTTTCATTTTCTTCTAGAAAACTCTCGCTTTCCTTTTGTAAGGCATTAACTAAGTTTTGAAGATGAAAAGTTTGAGAATCCTGAGAATCTAAAGGAGGAGGCATTTGGGATCCAATCACATTGTTCTTTTCACCCTTTAATTGAGAGATTTGGGCTTTCAACTTTTTGATCATGTAACAATGAGCTCGAATCGCTCATCACGCTTAATTTCAAAAAGCGATCAAATTCAGAACATCCAAGGATGTCTTGATATTTGAGGTTTTAACATTTTCTTTAGATGTTGATATTTTAGTTGTAAATCAAAATGTTCAACTTCTAGTTTAGAAAGATGCTTTACCAAATTATCGTGATCATCCCGATCAATTTTCTCATTAAGTTTTGAATTAATCTTTTCAAGCTCAATGACACGATCATGGGACTTTCGAGCAAATGATAATTCATGAAATTGAGAAGCATTAATGGAGCAATTAGTAGTAGTGTAAAACACATCTTGAGCAATACATTCTGAAATAAGATTCTCATTCAAGGTATGCAAGTTCTTCCTCTCAATCTCATTATATTTTAATGCTCGCCCATAGTCACTAACCTCAACTATCATTGCATCAAATTCCTTTTCCATTCCTTTAATATCTGAATTTATCCCCTTTTAAGACTCTCAAAATGATCTTTTAGTAGTTTAAAGAAAGGCATGACCTCAGTTAGATAGCATTCTTTTTTTTGCTCAAAACCTCCTTTCCCTTCTTATCCCATTGGTGTGATCCTTTTCTTACAAGTTTTCTCAAAATCGACAAATAGTTGAAGAATAACATATTGATTGATTAAGGTCTTGCTTTTAGTGGCAATAGTCCTAGGAACTACGTGCATTGGTGTATTGGGAGGATACACGGTCAAGGCATTTTCCAAAGGGGGGTTTGTTTCAACAAGATTTTCAGCTTTTAGCTTATCTAAATCCTTTTTCCAGAAAACTTGTTCAGGTGTTAATAACGTTTGAGGCTTAAATTTGTTTAAGGAGATCCGGTTTTCCTTCTTGTAATCATGGGGTTTGATCGTGATGTTATTCTTTTGCATTAGTGATCTTCTAGCTTCTTATTCATTTTCACCCTAGATGCATCATCTAATATTCTATCTTCCTCAGAGCACTCAACGCAACTAGGTTTCTGTCTAGGTTTAAGAATCTCATTGCCATCATAAATTACATTTTGAGACGCCTTAGCTAACTTTAATCGTACTCGTGGTTGGGTTTATCTATAATGGGAACACTATGCTTATCGCTTAGAACTTTATGCTTAGTGACCATGTGAGCAATCTGAATGGTATTCCCTTGTGCATACAACTTATTTTCAAGCTTGTTCTTCAAAGTTTTTAGATTAGAAAAATCATTCAAAAGTTTTGATTCCTTGGCATGAAATTCCCGCTTAAGCACTTTAACATTTTCTTGAAGTTCTTGTTTTTGCTTAGCAGTTTTTGAAAGCTTTTCTTTTAAGGAATTTAACTCTTGTTTTAACACTTCTTCTCTAAAATTACTTTTTCTAATAATTGTACGCATTTGGTCATCCATCTCCCGCTCACGAGTAGTTAACTCAAACTTAGCACGTTGTTCATAAATAGCAACTCGTTCTTTATAGGCATTAAGTTTAGAGATAACAGAATCATCATGGGCACATGCAGTGTATTCATCACATATCATCATCATTGACTGCGGAGATACATCACTTGATACAATCACACTTTCACTTTGTTTCACATATTGATCATATGGGACAACATTGATATTACCCATATTTTCAATATCCGACTCAATGATTTCAGTTGATTGTATTTCATTATGTATCTTTTGCACATCAACTTCATCATATAATTTTAATACCTTAGAGATGATTTTGTCTTTGGATGGTCCAGCTTGTGGTGAAGAAGAGACCTTAGAGAGACCATTGGAGAAATGCTAGCCATGAAAATTGTTTGTGCAAGAGGTCCATCATCAACATCGAGTCGTATGCATCACATCAGCTACTTGAAAGGCATTCGATGATTGTGACCTATCTCCTGAATAGGTCGCTCATTCACATCTCGCATCATATGTCTTAGCATTCCCTTCCCAAGAAGAAACAACAACTCCTCTTCATCCAAAGTTGCTCCATTGTCCTGAGCTTGCACTAGCAACATCTTATCCTCAAGTATTCAAAGATTCTCGAGGACATTTTGGAGATGTGCAATTCCTTGCAATGTGTCCCTCACCACCACAGCTTGTAACATTTGACCGCTTTGCTTGTCCTTGATTTCCATTCCTTCCTCGGTTCTCGATTTCTCCATAGCCTCCACCAACTCCACCCCTTCTCACCATCTGCCTTTCTTGAAGCTGGTTGCACCATAACTTTCCCATCTCGACTTGAGCATGATTGTGAAGATTGGATGCAGTTCTAATCTCATGTTGGTGTGAATTGTTGGTATGTGGGACGAGAGTCAAGTTTTGTTTAACCATAAGGGACAGTTGAGTAATGAAGTGACCACGGCTGCATCAAAGCATCGGCTTGTTTGAATTTTGGATCGAATGAGTTTGTGAGTTCCATCACCCATGGGTATAACTTGTGAAGCTTTAGTGGTAATCATAATGTTTGAGTAGAAGCGCGCTTGAATCATTTGATGAGCTTGTCTCTCCCGGATTTGTTTTGAATTGTTCAAGAATCCTCTTTTCAAACATGGCATGTCTCTCATTCTGAAGAAGGAAGGCATAGAGTTGCTCATAGTTAGTATTCTTCAATCCTTTGGTTAGCTTCACAGAGGTGACAAACTTGTGCCATTCGGGATTCATGTTGTTCACAAACTTTGAGTTCAACTGAATGTTTGGCATAGTCATTCTGATATTCCTCATGTCATTAACAAGCTTGTGGAATCTCACGTAATACTCATAGACACTCTCATCCGGTTTCATCTTGAAGTGCTCAAATTCATCATAGAGTTGTGATTCTCTGTATTCCATGGTTAATTCGAACGAAAGAAGCATCTTGACATTATCCCATACGCCTTTGCTTCTGTTGTGATTGATAAGCTTGTAGATGTCTTTTGGAAGACCTTGCAATATGATGTTAGAAGCCCTGATATCCGCATCGAATCTCTTCTTCTCTTTATCATTGAGCTCATCATACGTCTTTGGTCTGTCTATTCCATAGATCATTGTTCCATCTTCATTTGTATCAATTATGTCTCTAGTAGTCTCAACTCTATACGGTCCTTCATCAATCGATTTGAGAATGTTGACCCCATTTTCCTTTCCAAGACAAGTACAATCGATTCTTTGAGCCCAAGAGTCGAGTCGGCCTGCCAAGCATGGGTGGGACGAGTATCCGAACCTACCGCTTGAACATCCTACAGCGATGGAGATGATAGTAGGAACGTTGGTAGACATGTTTCAAGCTCTACGGGATTTTACTATTCTTTGATTAAACCGGAAATTGATTCTTTCACGGGATTTTACTAAACCAAAAGAACAACCGTAAGAATGTATCACTAAGAAGTAACAAGCCTAAATGAACAAGTAGCTAACCACACAACTCGCTTAATTATCAACTCGCTTAAGCAATCAACTCGCTAAATAGCCAAGTCGCATTAACATCAACTCGCAACACGTCAACACGCAATGAATCAAGTCGCTAAATAGCCAACTCGCTTTAGTATCAACTCGCAACACAATCAACTCGCTCGAACACCAAGTCGCTTAAATTAACTCGCTAGCTTTACAACTCGCTACTAGCTAAGTCGCTTAGATCTCAAGTAGCTTAAAGAAACAACTCGCTTAGAACCCAAGTCGCATAAAAATCAACTCGCTAAATAGCCAAGTCGCATGTACCAACTCGCATCCAATAACAAAGAAACTCGCAAGAACAAACTATCCGAGACTCAACTCGCTTCAGACAAACTTAAAAAATAACCACTTTATCAATAAAAAACAACCAAACCACAATGATTTAAGCCTTCCAATTCAAAAAATAAACACATATGATGATCCTAAACACAAAGTACAAGCAAAATTCAAACTTTAACACTAGAATTTGTCCAAATGAATCAAACTCTCCTAAACCCTTAATACCCCAAAAACCTTATGAAATCCACCAAAACAAAAAGCATGAAAGATGAGTGATCAAACCATGGCTCTTGATACCAATTGTTAGATATAAGATTTCACAAACACATTAAACCATAACCATGGGCGCTAACAATGTTTAGAGAGAGAAAGTTCTAGAGAGAGAAGGGAAGAGAGTTGGGAACTATGTGAAACAAAGAAAAATGGTATTGAAGCTCCAACCCTCTACCTTGGGAGGTAGAGGGTATTTATAGTTTCTTACAAACAAACACCACCTACGGGCTGTGGATCAGGCATACAGTGGGTAATGACCCGTCCGTCCTCCACGGTGTTACTAAACTAAATACTACTTAATCATAAAATAACTATGACTACGAGCTCTCTAGCGATTACATATACTTGAGGTGACCGACTCTTTAATACCTGGAATTTCTAATTCCTAACAAAGAAGAAGAAGGTGAGGTCTTGTCTAGAATCCACTATAATGGGTTTTTTGATTATTTCCCACTTAGGTATGAAGGAGGTTCATTAATTAATCTGTGTGCCTTTACCAGTGATAGGGATATATTTAGTTCAAGCCTTGATAATGTGTTATCAGAAATTAATGAACAAAAATGCGTTGTTTTCCGCATCCTAAAGAATCCCTAGAAAATGGTTTGCATTTGATTCATCTTGATGATCATGTTCATACTTTGTTTGCAATCGGCGAAACACATGAGTCGTTGATATCTTCGCTGCCCACAAGCCCCAAAATTTAGCACAATTTTACTTAAAACATCGGTTTTGAAGTCATGTGGTCGGGTAGAAGCGGGGATGCTAACTTTAGAATGCTTAGTCCAACACCTTTTAGGACTAGACGTAAATGGCGAGGGGGATAGATAAGAAAAAATGCAGGGGAGTGGAACCAAGACACCAACAGTGAAAGGTAGTGTTGTAATCAAAGAGGAACAAGGGGTTGTAGCTAAAAAAAGAGAGAAAATTAAAGGAAAAGGAAAACTGGTTGAGGAAGAGGATGTTTTGCACAAAAAAAAGGGGACGAAAGTTTTTCAAGAATTTAAGCGAGGTTTAGATGGAAAGGGGAAGACTAAAATGGCTGAGTTTGCAGAGTTTGATGTTGAGAACTTGCATGGTTTTGATGCCAAGGGGAAGGCTAAAAGGGCCTTGTCGTCTTGGGTTGGGAAGGATACGACAGGCTCAATTCAAGGACACTCAATTTCAAGCTCAATTTAAGGCTTTGAGCTCGACGCTTTTCATGGCGATTTGTTCTATCTTTGTTTACCTATCATTTTCACTTTCTTTAACCGTACTTAGGTAGCTCTTCGTTCGTTTGGCAGAGGCGTAGAGCTATCTACTTGGTCGCGATTGGCTCTGCTACGCTAGGTTCCCCCTATTGGTGCTGCTGTTGATGTTTCTAGTGGTGTTAAGACACCCTTTAGGAGCAAAGAAAAGATTACAAACTGCGTCGTAGCACTGTTCGCCCAAAGGCCATCATAGGTGATGTTTCAAAGTTGATGAATACCATGTCATGTGTTTAATTCCATTAAGTTGTAATAATACAAGCACCTAACTTATATGTTTGTTGTTTGCATACTTGTTTTTGCAGACAAGGTAGCAAAGAGCATCATCACTTTAAGGTTCATGTTTTGTGGGTTCAACAGTTTATGGATATCGATCAGAGATGTGTAGATCATTTGAAGATTCCGTAGTTGAACGTTTTGAAGTGGGACCAAATTCATCTTTTATATTTTGTGAAATGTCAAGATAACCATGTATGGGAACAATGACTCTAGTATCGCTTATTTTGTTTCATAACATTGAACATATAGTTGACTGTTATAAGTCAACTTGCTAAGTAGTTAGTTATGTATATTTGTTTGTTTGTCCGGTAAAATTCGTGAGATCATACATTGTTTAGCAGTTGACTTTTATAAAGTCCTACTTAAGTGGTCAGATATAATGGTATAATTCGTTCAAACAATAACCCCCTTATGTGTTGGTGGAATAGTCTTGGGTTAGAATTAACTAAGGTGTGGTATAAATGTGTATGGACTATAATACCCTCCACTAACTAACATAAAGTAGACGTTGACATGGCGTTAGTGGTCAAGGGACGAGTTTGGCATATAAAGCCCATGTTTTGGACCTCCCACATGATAATGCCAAGTTTGTCCCATCACAAAGTCGCATGATGTTTAGGGACGAACGGTGTATTTTAGTCTTTTTAAAATTAAATGTTCTTTTGTCTTTATAGTACAAGTTAAAGCGTCGGTAAAATAATCATCACCCATCCGATTACGCAAATCAGTTTTAATGAGCTTCATTTAAAAAAATAAAAAAATAAAAAATAAAAAAAATAAACAACTTTCAACCATAGCTGTAGCAAAAGGCAAGACTAAAGCCAACTTCAACAACCGATAAACCAAAGGATGAGATGTGTGCTTTTTCTTATCCACCATCTTCTTAGCAAGTTTGGCAATACTATCCAAGTTAGCGAAATCTTTATCATTATGCATAATCTGATAATAAACTCTGAGTTCCGTAGGAAGATTTAACCTTTCCTTATAAGTAAAATTAGGCGGATGCATCTCACTAAGTTTCACTTACTTTGATATACTAAATTCTGAAAATGAATCATGTGGACTCAACGCCACCATACAAACAAGTAATTTGGTGCTTCCCTCACTAAACACAAAATCAAGTGTTTTGAAATACTTTATAAGACGAGAAGTTGCTCCACAATTAGAGATAGTATCACCTTCTTTCTCAACATAGAGAAGCACCTTAAGAACATCCGGAAACATTTTTATCAAACTAGTGATGGTTCTATGATGAGATGCCCATCTTGTATCTCCAAAGACGTGCAAAAGTAACTTATTGGTTTTTCCCTTTCCCTGTTTCAGTTTCACCTTTCTCAATTTCTTTTACTAGTCTTTATTTGTGACTTTCTCGCAAAATATTTTTTCGTTTACAAGAGCCACAAACAATATTTGTCACCATGGATAGAACATCAAAAAAGTCTTTAACACCCTTGTGGTATTTTACAAGAGCCACAACTGCTAAATGGAGTTGGTGAGCAAAACAATGTAGATAATATGCCAAGTCATTTTCTTTTACGATCAAAGCTTTCAAACCACTGAACTCACCGTGCATATTGCTTGCTCCATCGTAACATTGTCCTTGTAACTGTTTCAAAGATTTAATTAACATGTTACATGTAAGACAAATAATAACTTGCCATTTTTAGTATCACCTCCGTTCCATATTAATAATCAATGTTTTTTTTTGGAATGTCTATTGCAATAATAATATGTTTCTGGTAATTGATAACAATAAGGACTTACTATTTGGTTGGGGTGTATGGGTATGAGTTTATGACTTTGAAAATCATTAATGTTGTTTGATTGGTTATGGGACCCATCACAATGAATTGAATATACCAAAATGAAAAGGTTTCCTCATATCTTATGTGTGTGAGTGGTTTATACCAACACTCACATCCATTGTGATTTATAGCAACAAACAAACGCACCTTGTTCTGTCAGTTTGCTATTTTGTAGTTGCATATTACAATTTAAAAAAACTGTGCACCCGACTATTTTAGTCTTGATTTCCGCTAAAAACCCGGATCATGTTTAAAATGTGGCATTTGTGTGCATTTTGGCGTGTTCTTTTGAAAGCTTGTGGGCTTTTTAGTACGTGTGGTCCCTGTACTCACGAGGACCAGGTAAAAAGACATGTTATAATGACACCAAACAAGTACTATGAAAACTATCAAGCCACTTTTAATCAAGTTGTTTATAATTACGGTCAAAGTAATGCAACACATTGTAACTACCGAGAGCATTTGCAACCATAACTCGAGTTATGGTTTAACCTCCTTTCATGTTTACGTCACATCAGCTTTAACATTTCACCTTAACTCATCAAAAAACACCCGCAATCATAACATTCCCAAATCATAACATTCCCAAGGTTAAACATTAACTCACAAACAATTTACAAAAACAACTCATCATTTAGGGGCATAAATGATAAAAAAAAAAAGAAAAATAAATAAAAAAAATACCCAAGTAACGCACGTTAACTTGGTAACGTGCAACTTTAACGCCGGAATAACATGAGGGGCGTTACCCGTTGCAAATGCTCTGAGTATTTAACAAGAATTAGGCATTATCAAGCAACTAGTTAGCGACGATTAATAAGCCATGTTATGTCTTCAATTTAATAATGTATGACCTATCATTAGGGAAGTTGGTGAGGCCGCGCGATTAACTATATGCTTTAGGTTTGAAACTAAGAACATCTACGATGCTAGTTTGTTGGACAAAGTATCATAGTTGGAACGAACAGATGCTAGTTTGTTGGACAAACTATCATTGTTGGACGTAGTGTTCGTGTGGGTGAGCGTTTTCATGACCGGAAGAGGTCCCCTATCACATGCATTAAATTAAGCTAGTTACAAAACTGAAACATTGCAAGAATAACTGTGAAATTGTTATTACACTGTTCATCTACAGTGAGATGTGCTTATCATTAATTAATATTTCAAGCTTACCATAAATAGATTTAGCATCAAGCAATTTATCTGTGTATTTGAACAATGCTCAACATTCTCAACTTTAACCTGGAGCTCTAGATTCTACCATCCCACCTTTTTTTTTTATCTTTTATTTGAAGACAGTCCTTAATTAGTTGAGTGGTAATGCTTGGCTTATTTTAAAGCTTGGTCCAAGTTTCGAGTGTTACAATTGCTTTTCTTTTTTGTACAGTACGTTTTTAGCGCTTTATTGTTTTCATTTTGTGGTGTCTTTTTTCTACTCTAATTTGCAAAATAGTCTTCACTCTAAAAATAATAAAATACCAGTAACAAGTAAGTTTAGATAAAGTTACAACATTTTCATAACAATATAAGCTACATATAATTTCTGTAATAGTATTATTCGAACTATCAACCAAAATATGCTTACAAAATACTATAGAGAGTGTTGTTATCGATCTATGTATGTTGCTTTAGTAAATTTCGATTATCTTATTGTGGTACTTTAAAATTACCAAATACAGATTTAAAGAACTGCCCTAACATAGATTTATCTTAAGCAAGCACATATGATTAAATATCTCGCAGCAACGCGTGAGGTCCAATTTCCTCGTTACTGTTACAAAGTTGAAAACTGCAATTTTATTTCAGTAATGTACTTGTAATGAAATAAACCAAAACTTTCTTGCATTAACGGACGAAGCTAGACTAATGAATTGGTCAATGCACTCCTGCAAATGAATTGGCCTTAAAAAGTAAAAACGCTCTCGTTTGATACGCCAGAGCTAGACTAATGAATTGGCCTTAACGGACGAAGCATACATAGTGACTTTAACAATTCATAATACATGAGTTCAATCATACAAGAATACAAACCATAGTGCATTCTTTCTAAATGTATATAGTTATCCGTAGAACTTGATACATGACTTCCAAACTAATCTTTACAAGTTTTGCACAAACAAGAAACACATTTGTAAACGAGTACATGTTTTAAGCTCATTTCTTGGTTGTCTTTGCTTCAGCATACAATTGATCAATGCACTCCTGCAAATAATGTACCAAAAAGCAGATTTAGATATTGACGTTCTTTTTAATTAAATTGGCGTAGAGCTTAAATGATTTAGACGTACCTTATAGTATTTTAGTAGCTGCTGCCTCTTTAATTTAAACGTAGGTGTTATTAAATCCCTTTCAAAGTCAAAAGGAACCGGCTCCAAATGAACTGCTTTCAGCATCTCAAAACCGCGAAGCTGTACCATTTTTGTCATAGATGTTAGACAAGAAACTAAAAGTGATAAAAACGAAATGCAAAAATAACAAGTGCATAGTTAACTTACTTTATTCATTTTAGCTTCAGAGTTAAGCTCATCTAGAACATATTTCCTAGCATTTGGGTTCTTGCACAATGATTCATAATCTCCTGATTCGTTATTTTTTGCTGCCCATTCTTCAAGTGCCAGTCTTTCGGGCACCACAACAGCAACAAGGAAAGATTCAAAACTGTTTCCATACACCCAAACCTACCAAATTACAAGCAAGTGTTAAGAGTGTTAAATGAGTATCTGGTTTAAACACGTAAATAACATCTGGGGTGTGAAATATGTGCATACCGCAGTCACCAAAGGGCATTTTGAATACGTGTTTTCAATACTTTCAACAGCAACATATTCCCCTTGGGACAACTTAAATATATTCTTTTTCCTGTCAATGATTTTCATTGCTCCATCAGCCTGCCATTCCCCAATGTCACCTGCAATGCATATCTTTAACTTTATGTACCTTTAAGATTGTGTTTGGATGTTTATTTTGAAATGAGTATGTGATGCTGCAGAACTAGAATCAGATATACTGAAAAAATGGAAAAATGTTTCTGTGTTTAGTAATTTATGTTTCTTGAGGTTCGGTAGATTACATGACAAGAAGGATCTTACAAAAAGTGATAAATGTTTTCTGAAATAGGAGTAAAAATCAATCAAACTAGGCTTATAGAAAAGATAAATGTTATTTTTGTCTAAAAGTCACAAAATAGTTGTGTTGCAGCTCGTATACTAATGAGTATTAACCCCCATATGATCAGATAATCATAAACATAATTTGCTTATTCACACATGAAAATCTGATTATAGTGACTTCAAGTTGCAATAATCAAAATATCATTTTCAAAATGCAAAATCCAAACATCCGTTTAGTCTCATAGAACATTAGAACTAGGGGTGTCAGTAGGGTCGGGTTGACCCGACCCGAACCCGGGTCGGGTTAAATCGGGTCAAAAAATCTTGTCGGGTGCTTTTGACCCGAACCCGATAACCCGACATTGTTATCGGGTCAGGTTAGGGTTGAATTATTTTTCTTATCGGGTTATCGGGTCAACCCGATAAGACCAGAAAAATGCAACTAATTTATTTTTTAAATAATACTGTGTAAGCCAAATTAATTTTTGTATTACATGAGACAATAAATACATTATAGATGGTATCTTAAACACTTCATTTATGTGTCCAAGTGCCTAAAGACTGTATCTTGTGCATGATACGAGGACACTTAAAAAGGATATACAGTGGTATTTTCTTCGAAACTTATACTATCTCCGTCCCATATTAATTGTCCTGTTTTCACTTTTTAAGTCTTTCTTTCTTAACTTTGACCTTAAATATTTTTATTTGTGTTATATAATATTTAATAAAAATTATACCAATAAAATATACATTTAAAACTCAATCTATTCATATATTTTGCATCAAGTATTATATAACACAATTAAAAATATTTAAGGTCAAAGTTAGAAATGAAATACCTAGAAAATTCAAAGTGGACAGTCAATATGGGACGGAGTATAATGGTGTCTATTTACTGTAGACACATATTACTAAAGTATATTACAATTAGCATTTCACAAAAAGAGACACGACTAATCATACCAGTGATCACCGAATGAGATACTGTAATAAAATTGTGATTGCTATATTTTCTTCTTTAGTTAGCTAGCTTGTTTCAACAAAAACCTCATAAATATTTTTTTTTCTCTAGTACAGTAGCACCTTTTGTCTACAAGCACATAAACGCTTTCATACTAACATGTCCAAACAAAGATTACACAAATGAATGTAGTCCAAATGCATAACAACCTGATAAATAATACATTAAGACTTGAAAGATTGCTACTGTTATGAATTTGGTTAATTATGATCAAATAAGATATTTTGTTTAAGTAACCTGATGTGCTACAATATAATCAATAAAGTAAAGGTATTTGAAATTTCTTACAACTATAACAAATATAAAACGAGTTCAAATAACTTCAAAGAATGATTTATCTTATAACCCGACAACCCGACTCACCTGACCCGACTTAACCCGACCCGATAAACACCCGAACCCGACAACCCGATTTTTTATCGGGTCGGGTTGCGGGTCACTTTTTCAAAATTCAAAACCCAACTCAACCCGACCCGATACACCCGACAACCCGACCCGATAACACCCCTAATTAGAACCATATTAAATGCATTCAAACATCGAGCTATCCATTCCAACTTACTATATATGCAATCTAGTAATAAGCAACAAAAGTCAAAGAAGGTTAACATGGTTAACTTATGTTTCTTTTGTGTAGTTTTACCTGTATGGAACCAACCATCCACAAGTACGGCATTTGTTAGATCTTCTCGCTTGTAGTACCCAGAAAACAATGTGTTTCCTCTCAGACAAATTTCCCCGCGTGGCACACTGCCGAGTGCATCATATCCCATCTCTGGCACCGACTCGAGCCTTGCCTCAATGGTCGTCATGGGTACACCAACAGTTCCGATCATAGGGTACACATTAGCTATGGATGTAAAGCAACCACCACTGCTTTCAGTAAGACCTATCATAAAAGATCATAAGAAACACCAATAAGTTTACAAAAAACATCTGTTCTGTCCAATAGTAATCATAACATTGTACATACCATATCCTTGTGAGAGGACAGTGCAACATGCCACTCTTAAAAATTCCTCAACGTGTTTTGGCAAAGGTGCGGCTCCAGATAACATAAGACGAACCCTTCCTCCGAACGCTTGTTTGATCTGAAATAACAAGCCATAAATAAGAGTAAAGGAAACAAATGTTCACAAAATTATACTTTAAACAAGATTATAACTGTACCTTATCGAAGACCAGTCTGTCCAAAAGAGGGGCTGATTTGTCTTGTTGTGTTCCTTTTTCGAGGTTCCTCAGTTTACTGTTAACACCATTGTTAATTAGTTATAACATGGAAACAAGCAGAATTAACTGAGAAATCACAATGCGTAGAACATACTAGTTGTATGCAAAATCAAATAACGCCTTCCTTACAGCACCTCCAGCTGAAACCTTAGCCATTATACCTACACAACAACCACAATACATGAGCTTATATCATCTTGCAGAATAGCTAATGCCCACAATTTGAAAAAAAGAATGGTTTCCTACCTGTATAAAGGCGGTCATAAACTCTTGGAACGCCACAAAATATGGTTGGTTTGCACACAATAAGGTCCTCAATCAAGTATCTGATATCCTGCACGCGGGGTGTAAAATTTTTAGAACGTTATCCACACCAATACCTATATAGATTTAAGAGGTATTAGCTATCTTACTCCTTGCCAAAACCCTATCGAGGCACCACTATAAATGCAATATGTCTCAATTATCTGATCAAATATATGTGCTAATGGAAGAAATGAGAAGTAGGTATCATCTTCCGAGCCCTGCAACAGAGAAAAATTCCAGTTACACCCTTGCAATACGTGACGTTGAAGTATGTTTACATGGGAAAGTTTGATTTGGACCCATACCGGTTTGTCTGTTTCCACGAGTAGTTGATGCATAGACAATACTTCGGACATGAAAGTCCCATTAGTTAGTATGACACCCTTTGGTTCTCCTGTTGTTCCGCTTGTATACATAATTGTGCAAATGTCGGTTTTATTTTTTGCAGGCAGTTCGTCTTCCAAATTTCCCTGAAAATAAGAAGCAAGATGTGATAAATGGTCGAGCTATTGAAAATTCAGATTTGGAGTAGGAACCTAGAAATACTTACCGTTGAAGAAAATTCTTCCCACGAGAAGCAATCAACACCTTTCTCGGTAGCTTCCTTCCTTTGTGATTCTGGGATGTTACCAAAGCTGACGATAGCTTTATAAAGAAAGAAATGACCCTTAGTCGCTTTGAATAATATAAAATCAAAGAATGAGGCGTTAATTTATTAAAGCTTGTCTTACTTTTTAGATTTGATGAACAATTTGGAAGACATGATAAAATCTGCATAAAGAACCAATGAATCAGCACATAATAAGCATACACAAAACGCACATCCACACCTACTGCAAAAAATAGAACTTTGCTAAGGAAGATTAGAGTTTAACATACTGCAGGCAGCTTGTTCTCTTGAGCAAAAACTAGAGAAATTTCGGCATGGTTGATGATGTACTCAACCGCATTAGCACCTGTGGCAAATCAACTGGAGGTTATGCTGATCCAAATAAAACTGACTCAAGTTTCATAGATAAAAAAATTGGTCGGCGTACCAAGTGTATCATACAGAGGAACATAGGTTATCCCATTGCTGTTACAAGCCTGTGAAATAAGGAATATGGTCATATCACTTTTAGTTTCCAATAAAAAACACAATAAAGAAGTATACTTAAGATGAAATATTCCTCAAGCATACAGAATCCATATTATAAAGATAGACTACATCATCAACATAGGGCGGAGCTATTAAGGGACCGGGAAGGGTCCCGGCCCCCCTAGGCCTAAACCCGTTAGTGTATTTTTTCGCGATTTTATGTGTATTTTCTGAAAAAAATTTATTTCGGCCCTCCCATTTAAAGTATTTCCAGAAAAAAAACTGTTTCGGCCCTCCCACGGAAATTTTTCTAGCTCCGCTTACATAGTATGTATAAATGCAGATATATCATACCTCCATCGAAATGATCCATTCGGGACAGTTAGGTCCATAAATACCAACCTTGTCTCCCTAGATTCAAAATTGAGAAAATGTATTTGAGCACACTTAACAATATAAAGAAATAATAACATATGGATGAATGTGTACTATTGCAACATAGATTTAGATTAATGGACATAAATTAAGAATCCTGCTAGGGTAAAGAGTACACACAGGATTCACAGATCGACTTCGGATAGCAGAAGCAATGCGGAGAGCAGAGTTATAGGCATCTTGATATGATAACCATGTATAACCACCAGCCTACAACAAATCAAAATCCACAAATAATCTTCCATATTTCCATGTATTTCATACTTTAGATGGCTTATTTACGAATTGTAGTGATAAGGTGTTTTCAATAAAACTAAGAAAGGAGCTTACCTTTCCATCGATGATTTCACGACGACCAAGGGCAGGATTCTTTGGGTTTCTTTTAACAGACTCACTGTTCAACAACAACACAAGAGTTTTAATACCAAGGGTGTTCTATGAAACAGAACCGAACACAAAAATACCATCCATATAATGAAATTATAATTCTATCATTTCATGCATTGAGCATAGAAAGCTGTGTATTGCCCAAATGATTTAGTAACACAATTTTTTGTGGCAATTCATATAGCCCCAAATGCTTGTTACACGAAACCGATGTCATGGGCCATCTCAGTGGTTTTCGGTGGGCTTGTGACATACTGGAAAGTCGACCCCTTTAAACACGAAAATTTTAAACATGAGTCAAACAATTTGATAAGCTAATTGTCAAAAATAAAGCTGTTGCTCTAATTTGCTAAATCACTTGTACCTTTGTGATCAGTATATGGATAGATGAGTCAAACAAATTATATATATTACTATGGGGAAATCATGCCTACTTTATAAAGTAGGTAACTTGCCTACTTTCCTTTGCAAAAGATTAAAAATATTTATAATTAAGCCCCTATAAATATATGTTCTTGATGTTTCAGTCCCTGTCCCCTCCTTTTTTAACAAAGGAAAGTAGGCAAGTTGCCTACTTTATAAAGTAGGTATGATTATATACTAAAGATCATTCCATGTTACATTAAATGCAAAGTTTCCCAAGTTGGCAAAAACAGTCCCTGAGGTTTAAGTGACGATGCAAAGTAAGTCTTCTAGCATTAATTGATATCTATAGCAACTTGGCAAAATTAGTCCCTACGGTTTAAGTGTCGTTACAAAGTAAGTCTTTTGAAGCCAATCCCGCTGCATCGTGCGGGTTTCCACACTCGTATATACTAAACATCGGGGTAGAAAACAGTAACAAGCACGCATTAAATGCAAACTTTCTCAACTTGGCGAAATAACCCCGAGGTTCAAGTTGCAAAATAAGTCTGCATCATTAATTGCTAACTATAGCAATCTGGCAAAAATAGTCCATAAAGTTTAAGGGGCGTTGCAAGGTAAGTCCTGTAGAATTAATTGCTAACTATAGCAACTTGGCAAAATTAGTCCCTAAGGTTTAAGTGTCGCTACAAAGTAAGTCCTTTGAAGCCAATCCCACTGCATCGCGTGGGTTCCACACTCGTATATACTAAACATCGGAGAAGAAAACAGTAACAAGCACGCATTAAATGCAAACTTTCCCAACTTGGCAGAAATAGTCCTTGAGGTTCAAGTGGCGCTGCAAAATAAGTCATGCATCATTAATTGCTAACTATAGCAATCTGGCAAAAATAGTCCATAAAGTTTAAGGCGTGCAAGGTAAGTCTGTAGAAGAATTAATTGCTAACTATAGCAACTTGGCAAAATTAGTCCCTAAGGTTTAAGTGTCGCTACAAAGTAAGTCTTTTGAAGCCAATCCCGCTGCATCGCGCGGGTTTCCACACTCGTTAATAACTATGAGTTACGAATTAAAAGCAGAAGTTAAAAATATGCATTCGAGGCCTTGTATGTTTAATACATACAATTATGGTTCTAAAAAGCTTGCAAAGTATCACAAAAGCTTCGTAAAAACGTGAGGTTTGGTCATGCCGCCACGCCGCCTTATGCCACATTTTTTTGTAAACTCGATATATTAAAATATGAAATAAATATATAAATATTTGTATATTTTGTGCCGCCTTATGTCACGCCTTATAAACGCAAAAGCTTCGCCTGAGCCACAAAGGCGTGAGGCTTGGTCATGCCGCCATGCCACGCCTCGCGCTATTTATAACCTTGCATACAATATAGAACTTCTTTTGATTTGAGCCATTAGATCAAATCCAATCGCTCATAATGTCTTAACTTGAGTTAAGTTGTACCTCTCAACTTAAGAGGACCTATTCCTACAGCATGAAATGAGATCCTCTCAAGTTAACAAATACAACTTGACTCAAGTTGAATAATTGTAAGCCATTGAATTTGATTGAAAAATACATGGCCCTTCACAAAACGGGGCATGTGCCACCGCACCTCCCCCACACCCTTAATGCCGGGCCAGCCGGATGGTTATCTGTACTCATATGCACCTTTTCACTACTGATATAACTCGAAACTTATATGATGCTAATATGCTATGTTTCTTCTAATGATATTAAGGTTCGCAATGATACATGGCAAAAAGTTTACCCTGTCGTGTCTGTTATGGCTAGTTGGTACATGTGTCGTTTCGAAAAATATTAGTGTCTGGTAGTTTTAACATATAACCAAATCTATTTTAATGGTGAGAAATCAGTTTTTACACAAAATAGCTAAATCATATACCCACTTATAGGAAGGGTTATACCACAATACCCTTCGAGCTTTCAAATTTTATTTTGATATCGTACGGGTTGGCTTATGTGTCACGACCTGTTACCGGCTGTAACAATAAAAATTGCTTAGTTGGCTTTTTTTTTTCTTCTTTTTTTCTATCATCATTCATCTTCTTCACTCTATCTCTCCAAATTTTAATTAAATGGAGAATTGCATATATACCCACTAAAACTTAAAAACTTGTATATTTTCTCAAAATACAAGTTTTTAATACATGATGTACAATGCAAGTTAAGCATGTTTTGGGTATATATGCAAATATGCAAATTTTAATGAGTATATATGCAATTGACCCTTAATTAAATGCTTAATTTGCTTGAACCCAAAAAATTCTACCCAAAAAAGTATGTTTAATTGTTTAGAGAATTAAGTTTTTGTCTCTAGAAGCGGTAAAGAAAAGGGATTTGCTAACACCAAGGTTTTGTCTAAGCAAACCCGCCTTAATTAATAATTTTTCTAAAATAAAACTCATCATTTCTTAAAAAACATGATTTCAACACATATAATTAAAGTAAGTGAGTTTTAATAAGGTATCTATTAATAAATGAGTTCATATTTGAAAATAATTATTTATTAAATTAAGCTTAAACGACACTCAAAGGATTGTTGAAATCCCGAAAGAAAAAGAGCGTAAAGTGGGAACAAATAAATTCATGACTACCATAAATATATGTCATCAATTTCTTTTAATGTAAAATGGTTTGATCAATTCAAATGAGAAGCTATATGTTCAAATCATTTGATTAATTATCAATTTGTACCTAAATATATAAAGGATTTATATAGAAATATTATATTTGTGACTTTAATTAATTAGGTAAATCTTTCATTGACACATAAATAACACTTTAGTACTATAGTGCTAACGCTAAAATTACTAAAAATGTATGTGCTAGTGAAAGATTTACCTAATAAAGTTGTAAATCTAATTTTTCTATACAAAATCCTGTATATATATTTGGGTACGAATTGATAACGGGTTGGTGTTAGACCACCCTCTGATCCTCAAACATAATTAATGGGTTTGACTTAGAAACAACAATGTTCAAGACATGAGTCAACCTAAATTGGGACTTTGACTAAGCCGGTCGGAGCAAAGATCGTCACAACTCACATCCTCGTATGCTTTTATAGGATGCAATGCATGTCCTATTTAAATTTATGATATTTACTAAAAGATTCCAAAATTTACTTTGTCTAATGCACATAATCACATACATTGTTTCGTGTGTAACTCAATAACTTGTCCCTTACTTGTTAACCTAATTGACTTTATATAGTTTTGGCTAATACTATATTATTATAATCATCTAATAAAACACTTAATATATCTCATCTAACTCCAGTAATATATTGAAAAAACTTGCAGATAAATTCACATTAGTCTCGGTATCATTTTCACATATGACTTGTTTGAATCCAACTCAAAATATTGCCACAAATTAATCCCGCTATCTTTTTTTGTTACTATTACAAGAATTTTAACCTTTAGAAAAAGCAATGTAACTACTATTACTAACCTGAAAAAGTCCCAAGGAGATTCATAACCAGGAGGCAACTCCATGAGGCCATCCTTAGCATAAATGCACCTATAAACCGGCCCTGCAGACGGTGTTTCTCCGGTGGCAACCCGTGAATCCTCGACTTTGACGGTGTAAAGAGACATGCTATTTTCCAGCAAGAGATCTAAAGAGAGAGATAGATAGGTAGAGGGAATTAAGTTTGCACTGAATAAGTGAGTAGGTTGATAAAGAGTGTATGGAAGAATTAAAGAAGGAAGGTGGTGGCTCAGCTACATTATACAGCATTGCTTTAATGAGCCTCTCTTTAAAACTTGCACTCTTTGCTACTAAAATTGAAACCACAATTTTCCACGTAATTCCTAGCTAGCTACCAACATTATTATTTTCTTAATATAAATATTTTATCAATGGTGACATTTTTAATTTACCAAAATTTGTTTTGCTTATTAAAATGAGTATTATATACATGTCCTAAGTTAATGTAATGTTTCATCTTCTACATCATATCATTCAATGCAAGCAAGAAAACAATAACAATATAGCGAACTTGAGCATTAACTAGAAGATGACGACTCATACTTCGCATTTTGTTTCTCGACTTGGGTAACATGGATCTGAAAATTAGATGATTTATTTTCCGATTACAAACTTAGGTGAACAAGTAATGCTGACATGACAATGATATTACATTTCATCATCTCTCGTCTTCATAAAGATTGACTTGGAAAATCATTAATATCGTTTTGGAACATCGAGTGTCTATAGAACCAAAGGAAGAACAAAGTTGAAAGTTTTGTTAGTTACTTTTAGGGAAATTTGTCTAAAGAGTCATCCAACTTGCCATCATTTCTTTTTGTAAGCATCCAACTTTTTTTCCCCTAAAGTAGTCAAATACTTTCTTAATCTTTCTATTGTAGCCATATATCTGACGTGACATCATCTAATTAAGGGTTAATTACATAAATTTACATAAATCATCCATGTGGCTCTAAACAATTACACCATTTATCCTTGAGTCAATTACATAAAAGGTCCTTGTGGCTCTAATAATTGACACATTTCGTCCTTGTAGCTATAAACTTAAACTAATCCAGGTAGCCACCATCCACCGCCTGCCACCACAATCGAAGCAGATATTGAATTACGACAGTCCTCATAATCTTCATCTTCACAGTTTATATACATTTCTATCAACGCAGCGTTTAAAGACTTTTCATCCTTAAAGTAATCTTGATTCATAATTTTCCTGGTAGTACTCCACTTCATGTGGTGGCACGAGGAGATTCAATCGATTGTATCAGAGAATTACTAGCATGGGGTGCAAATAGACATCAATGAGATGCATCTGGGTAATTCTTTTTCATCAAATTATTCGCAAACCCCTTATGTTTATCAAAAATGTTTTTATATTTATAATCCATTTTAAGCCGTCTTCATGACTATAAGTCGATGACTAAAGTTATCATCAAAGATACAGGCGCTAACTTTTGGGAGAGGGAGAAAACTATCTTGAAAGACATTGGTCATTCGGTGCCATCTCTATCACATTCTGATTCTGAGGGTGTAGATGACACTTCCTACGAGGTAATTAAAAAACTTACCATTCTTTCTATATCTCGAAAGTCAAGATTAAGGGATCCTAGAACAGTATGCAAAGTGTAAAAAAGCAAGAATAAGTAGATGGAACGAAAGGCTTTTAATTCTTACACGCTTTAAATGTCGTGAATGGTTATACTTTTTGTTAACTATAACCAACTTGTGTGTTAAAATTCATGTTTTTAAACAGTCGAAAAACTGATGCACCAAGGTTTCTAAGGAATCTTGACCTAGAAGATTCATAATTAGTTTGAGATCATATTAGTGAATTGAACTTATAAATAACTAGGATTTTGACAAACAAACACCTAATTTATGTGCAGGCCAGTGAAACAGAGCTATGTTGTATATGCTTTGACCAAGTATGCACTATAGAGGTCCAAGATTGTGGGCACCAAATGTGTGCTCAATGCACCCTAGCCTTATGTTGCCATAACAAGCCCAGTGCATCAACTGCACCACTCTGCCCCTTTTGCCGAAGCACCATTGCTCATTTGGTGGCTTTGGAAGTCAAATCCACCAATCATGACCTCAACCCGAAGCTTTGGCAGTCAAGAAAGGCTAGAAACTGTAGTTAGGGAAGCTGCAGTGTCATGGGGCTAACGGTTGTACCTTCAGTTGGAAAAGTGAAAAGTCGTGGCCCAGGTAGGATATCTGTTGACAATGGATGCATTGATAAATCATGATAATGGTTAACATTATGAGTTTCAGAGACTCCGGCAAGCATTATTTGGCTGAATTTAAGGTCTTCCCAAATTGGGTATGTATGTAAAAAAAAAGATCTTCATTGTGTTATTGTGGGGTAATCAGCAATTGAAAAGATGCAGAAATTCAAATTATTTTGATGTGCAATATGTTTTGAGGTTTATTATGTATTCAAGAGCTACATCAGCCGATTTCCAAGTCATTATTGTAAGTTGTAACTTGTATTAATGGAGAGAGAGTAGAAGATATATTTGATCTATTTTTTTTAAAGGAATGATATAAAGCGGACGATTTATGTAATTGTTTAGAGCCATAGGGACGGTTTATGTAATTAACCCTTGATTAGATCATGCCACGTCAGATAAATGGCAACAATAGAAAGATTAAGAAACTATTTGACTACTTTAGAAAGAAAAAATAGTTGGATGCCTACAAAAGAAAAAGGTAACAAGTTGGATGTCTTTTTAGACCATTTTCCTTTACTTTTAAACTAGTTACCTAAACAAGCATGCTAGTGTTAATATTTGAACAATCATTAAACATTTATGCAATGGCGGAGCAAGAGCCGTCTCGTGAAATTTGAAGACCCTATGCCGTAATTTAAAATAGACCCTTTAATTGCAAAAGTCGAGGGTTTTGTATACTACATAATTAACAAAGAACAATATCATCCAAAGGCCTCTTAGCCCAGCGGTATGTGAGTGGCCCATCAATCTAAACGTTGTGGGTTCAAGTCTCGTTAGATACATGTGAGATAGAATTTGAGAGATAAGTGGTATAGATTGCAAAAAATTATCATTTTAAAAAAAATAATAATAAATAATAATATAATAACAATAATAATAATAATAATAATAATAATAATAATAATACGCCTTTCTTTTGTATCAAATAACAACTTGCTAAGCCTTTCTTCTTAAGTATTGCATCATTTTTATAAGGGTTTTGCTAACAACAACCCTTAGGGTTGTCGTTAACAACTAATTCCCGAAATTTATGTTTAGACATTATACAATGTTCAAATAAAATCATTCAAAATCATTAACAATTTGCAAAAATATCTCAAATACAAATACAATAAACTCTTTCTATTGGTTATGTTAGCGAAAAATATGGAGCTTGTCTTTAATTATGTCTTAATATCAATAGATTTTGTGAAAATTTAGTTGTTAACAACAACCTTAAGAGTTGCTGTTAGCATTTCCCTTTTTATAAACAGGATGCCTTATCTTTATTTTAAAAATATCTAATAGCGTTTAGACATATTTTAAACTGAAAATATGCTTCTTTTTTTTTCATAAAGATTAAATTGTTTAAACTTTCTAGCCGTTTCTTATATCAAGATAGGGGCTAAAAGAATAATTATAAATACAAAATGTTATATTAGAAACTTAACAAAAGAATAAAAAAACAAGCTAAATTTAGTGGCCCACACACAATTATTTCCTCCATTGAAACACATCCCATTTCCACCATTAAAGCTGGCTAAGTTTTTCTTTTTCTTTTCTTCTTTTTTTTATATTTATTACCAATATCTTCTATTTTCATATAAATCATTTTTTAACATAACTAAATCCTCTAAAATTATTATATATATACACTGAAGTTTTAGAAACTTTGGGCAAAAAAAAATAAAAGTCTTGTGTGGTTGCCTATCCCACACTTGCTTAAATCCAAGCCTCGGCGAAGTCAAGAAGAGACAACAAAAGGTTGTAACCCTCTTATAAATTTGTCATTAGTGTAATTTTATTTATTTTCATATGATAAAAATATATATTTTAAACTTTGACCCTCATATAACACACAAATTACTCTGTTGGCTTTCTCACAAAAATATTTCTAGCTCCTCCCGTGCATCTACGTTAGTATTTACTAGCAAAACAAACTATATATGAACATAAATACAATTTAAGTAAATAAATGATCCCAAATACTTAAAAATCTAGAGCTAGCATGCATCAAACATTTTTAGAGCAAAAAATCATGCTATTCTAGGATTGCTGACTATGTATTTCGGAGTTACAAAACCATTAGAATATTTACCATCAAATTGCTCATAAGAAAAGTGATATCCATATTTGAACAATAAAATAAGGGCAAATGACACGGATATGTAAATAATTTGTCACCTTTACTTTGGTATATAGTTATTTTATATTTTTAATAAGTTGTATACATCATACTTTTAATTTTCGTCTATTGTATGTATTCTATGACTACTTTACCCCTACTTGTTGCTAAGATTGTTGATTAATGAGAAGAGTAAAATTATCATAAAATACATATAATAGACGAAATTTTAAAATATGATATATATAATAGGAAAAAAAAAATAAAGATGACTACTATACACAAAAAATACATAAATAAATAAAATAAAATAAAATATTGTGCAAATGTGAATTACATTATTACTCCAAAATATTGTACAATGCTTGAATAACACACCATGTTTTGGATAATCCCCAAAACAAACAGATTACATTATTCATCCGATATCAGACAAGGCAAAGTCTTTATCTGACAAAACTAATACACAAACTCATAACAGAACATCGCATGCCTGCTCACATTCTTCACTTTAACAATTCAAGCAACCATTCAGGTCTTTTATTCACCATTGTTAGCATCCTACCATCTAGCTACATTTCCAATACTCTTTTCCACCAAGATCATTTAACCTGCCACCACAATGACCAAAGTAGAACAAGAGATTGGCATCACTAGGCATCCATAACCTCTCCACGACAAGGGCTATACCAGTTGTGATACATTTTCATCTACTACAATGACTTCACACAACGGGGAACACACACCTTGCAGTGGGTACCAACCATTTCCTCTTTGGCAGTGTATAGAAGGACCAAGTAGATTCATCTTTCACTCCTCACTATTCCTATCTTTATACACTGCCCACCAACTCACTTTACCCTTCAGAAAAAGAAACCTACTTTATGGATTGTACTAGATTGTTTTCTGATCGGAATCCAAACGGCACCTCAATTACCTAACAAAGCCTATTGAAGCCTGTTTAAAGTTCCTAAAAGAGCGACAGACCTAGTAATCCAAGATACAAGGCCGTCTTTTGTAAGTGAGCTTAGCCAATATTTAAAATTCAATTGATTCAGAATTTGAAGATTTTAGGTATACAACCTATCTCTTTTCAGAGTGCAGATTTCCAAGAATCATTATGCATTAAGTGAATTCCTTTGTAGAAAACAGTGAGTTTTCTATTATCTTATTACCAGTGATCTTACCACATGTAGTACAGATCACCCATTCAAGCAAGATACTACTTTGTAACTACTCAACCTCCAAACATACCCCAATGTAACTCTGTGCTCCATGTATGTTGCCCCAACACCACATAGATGAAGCAAAAACTTACAATGAGTATGTAGGAGGGTAAATAAGATACTAGCCCCCTGCTTCCACATAAACCAATCTACCAAACACCCATTTAACTATGATATGCATTATTTAACCCATTATTACCTCTCAAAGAGCACAAGTCTCCTTAACTGCATTAGAAGATTTAACTTTAATAGTCATTAGCTTACACCTTACCTCATCTCTTATGATTTTTATCAAAGTATTTTTGTCCCTGTCTTCCTGTCTAAACTCTCAAAAAATTCTTTCCTGCCATATGAAGTAAGTTGTGGCAGCAAAGCAAAGTTTTTTAATGATGCTCCAAATGCTATTATGGCTCTGAATTCTTCACATACTAATCACATAATCATCCCATGTTGTTGCAGTTGAGCTAATTCTGGCCATACTCCTTACTGCATTTCATGCCTCTTGAGAGTACTTACATTGAAAGAACAAATAGTCATGTGAATTAACACCATTCTTACATAAGGGACATTGCGAGATTTTATTTGGATACCATTTCATAAAATAATTTTGATGATAAGTTGGTTATATTTTCGTGCCAGTTGCTTTTAAAATAAAGGTTTGGTTAAATAATGCCCATATACCAAAGTTTAAAAATCATTTATTAACTCATTATTTTTATATTTAAGATAGTTACTTTTTTATTATTTCTTTAATTGATTCATTTTAACTTAATGAATGTAATTATAAACTTTATTTAAAAAATTCAACTTAAATATAAAAATAATAAATTAATGAATGATTTTTAAACTTAGCAAAAACTTTAAAATAAAGACTTATTGTGTGCATGTGTCCGTAGTTCATTTATTTTGGGTTGTTGAATCACCCTTTAATTCATTGAATAAATGCAACTTAGGTATAGTAAAAGAAGAAATTTCTTTTAAAGTTCAAATACATATCATACGCGTATTTACATGTACAATTTTTAGCATCGAGTACATTTACGATATATCATGTGAATGTCAGTATGTGATAGATGAGTATACGCTTGAAAGTCAAAGCGGAACGGTAGCATTCAATTGTATCGCGCGTACACGTAGGCCACGATATTATTAAATTCGTTTCTATCTGTATCATACTATCAACTAACTTATACGTAACTTCTTAAGAAAACAAACTTTAGTATAAGTTAGCAGCAAAAGAAAAGGGTTTTGTTGTATTCCACTTTTTGTATCATATAGAAGAAAGCCAGCAAGGTGATACAGTATTAAAATATAGTAGTATAAATGACACGTTTTCTTTGTTAAAAGACGGCTCAACTTTCATGAAGGCCTAAAGCAAGCGATGCTTTAAAGCGGAGCCTTTCCTCAGGGAGAATTGCATATATATTAACTAAAAATTGTATTTTTTAAAAAAAAAATACAAGTTTTTAATGCATGATGCACAATACAAGTTAAACATGTTTTGTGTATATATACAAATATGCAAGTTTTAGTGAATATATATGCAATTGCCCTTCAATATAATACAATGTATTTCATTTTCAATTGGTAAATGAGTCAATCTATTTAATTTTCTTGTGACATTTTTAATTTTAAATAAAATTTAGTTAACTTTAATTTTGAAAAGCTTTTTTTCCAATAAAATAACTGTCACCGAAACGGTTAACATTATTCTATAAGCAATAGATGCATTAGGGAAATAATTTAAATTTTTGAAATAGTTAAATGTATCAATTGGTATAGCTTTTTTTTACATGCATAATTTCTCTCAAAACTTTTAGGGTCCGCTTGGTTCAAAGTAGGGAAAGGGAAAGGGAAAAGGAAAGGGAAAAGAATGCAAATGAATGAGTGAGGTGGGTAATCAATCATTTACCCCTCAATTTACTCTATAATGGTTAATTACCCATTACGGGGTAATCAATCCCTTACCCCTCCCCAACCAAGCACTAAATTATTTGTGATGTGAGCCCTTTTGAATACCTTACCCATTCCCCACCCCCTTTAATCCAAAATAAAGCAATGTTGTTAATATCCGAAAAAGTGTTATGGCTTAAAGAACTTTCAAAGATAAAGACAATTGTCGTTTGGTTTATTCTCATCAAGTAACTTTAAATTTTCAATGTTAAATAGAAAATTAATGACATCTTCATACTCTAAATTGGTCAAATCTATATTCAAGTGATATTTATTTGTAATTATAGAAACTTTAAGGGCATGTTTGGTTTACGAGTGAGGTTGGATTATAATTTAGATTTGATATATGATTTGCATTTAAGAGAGGTTTAAGATAGATAAATTATATTTGTTTAACATATTTTATGATAAAATAAAAAAAATATCATTAATAATAAAATAAAAGAGAATGGTATCCACAATACATAAAAACAAAATTAAACCATGGCCCACAATGCATAACGAGAGTTACCAAAACGGGCAGGCACGGTCCAGCTACAGGCTAAACGGGCACGGGCCAAACGAGCACGGGCCAACGGGCACATGTTATACGAATCGCTTTAGAAAAGACCCAAAACGACCAAAAAAAATTCTTAAACGTAACACCTCATTTATATTTAAAAAATTAAATACATGATATCTATAAGTTTTCTTTAAAAACATTTATAATGTTCTACAATTGAGAGAAAATATGTGTCCGTTTGTGCCATTTAACTTTTAAATGAGCAATATATGCTCACTTCAAAAAAAAAAAGGGCTAAATGTGTCCAAATCTTTTACAAATTTGCCCAGATTAACCCATTATTTTGATTTTGGGCACAATTATCACCTCTAGGCAAAACCAAGCTTAATGGTTGACTATCAACTTTTGATTCTAACTCACATTCCTCCTACCAAAAGAAACAATCAAACAATCGGTTATTGTCTTTTCAATACAAAACCCAATCCAAAGTGTCGTAATAAACAACCCCTAAGTTTTGAAAGTTGATGGGTCAATTTAGAGCCCAAAGTCCCTTAGTATATATTTGAATACAAAAAAACAACCTAAGTTAATACAAGTCCTTGATGTAATAACATTAGGGAGTCATTCTCAAGATGTTCTTTTGAAGAAAAAAGGCTCATCGCAACCTGAGACGGGACTCAGAGAGTGAAGATCAAGAACCAATGTCAGGATGATGGAGTGAGTGTGTGATGACAACAACACACTAACTCCCTGATAGATCTCCCCATTCATAGATGCAATATGAAGATTTAGTTACCTCTGAGAAACAACTAAGGTTCTGAAGCTAGGCGAGAAACTTCTTGAGAAGATAAGTCAAAAACACTTATCAAAAGTCAAGAAGTACCATAGTTGGTATAAAGTACAAACAGTTGTCAACATTGTTACATCAAAAGTATGGTTGGAAGCATACTAGGTTTAGAAGCTAAAGTACAAACATTACTTTAGCTTATTGTAAGTTGACACGTATCTTTTATCCCACGGATATCCATTTTATTCCTCGCCTATAAATAGATGATTGCAAAAAAGGAAAATGTATCTCTTGTATTAAAAGTTATTAACAGTTTCAAGTGCTCATTCCTTCTCTAAGTAGAACTAAGTCCTAGAGTATAACTCTACTGGTTAGCATAGTTCTTTCTTAAACACTTAACCTTGGTTTCGTGTTTAAGTTCATTAAGAAGATCACATACATACTTGTTATTCAATCCCAAGTGTTGTTCCGCAAACACTTGGGTATAATTCTTGGATATATATCTAATAAGAATTAAACGTTGAAAACTTTTTGTCTTACTTAAAAGTATTTATATCTTACATAAGTTTTCATTACATCATTATTAAACATGGAACTTTGTTAGGTTAACTTTCTAGTTAAACTAACCTTGTAAAGGGGAACAATAAATGGTATCAGAGAGTGTTAATTTATAAAATAAGTTTTATAGACCGTTCAATTTTTTTTAAAATCAAGATCCTACCATGGCTGAAAATGGTGTACCTTAACATGTCGATAAAAAGGGAGGGAGCTATTCTGCTGTTGCTCCCAAACTCGAAGTTGGTAAATTTTCTAAGTGGTAAAAGCGTATGCTTCTCTACTTGACAAGTATGAAACCTTACTACATAAAATGTATTAAGGAAGGACCATATGTCCTTAAGACCGCTGAAGGTTTACCTAAACTTGAAGCCCAATGGAATGCTGATAAGTGAAGGGTGGTCAATCAAGACCAACACCTAAAAAGAATCATTATATCATCTCTACCAAATGATATAATGGAGTTAGTCATTAACTGTGAAATAGCTAAAAAAAACTTGGACAAACTTGGTTCACATCTATGAAGGCCCCTCATATACCAAGGAAAACAGGATCATTGTTAGCCTTAATAATAATTAATAGAAGTGATGGTCATTCACGTTTAGGAACTTTGTAACGTGTGTTAGATATCGTACTAGAATAGTCAACGGGCTCGTGGATTGGGCTAAGCTAAATGGTTAATAGTTATGTTAAGCTAGCCTTATGTAAGTTATTGTCCATTCCAAGTCTAATCCAAGCCCAAGCCCAAGCCCAAGCCCATAAGGGTGATATGTAAGGAAGTATAAATACCCCTCAAATGGTCATTTAAGGGGTGTGCTTGGGTGTGTATGTGTGTGTTTTCTTTAAGCAATACAAGTTTCTTGTTTCATCTTTTTTCTCTCCACATACGCGTATCATCTTAAGTCACCATAAGCTTGTGTTTTACGTGTATACTTGTGTGGTAAGGTTGGTATTCGTGATAAGGTTGAGAAAAACAAGATCCTACAATTGGTATCAATCGCCTAACAATGGTTTAGGAGTATTTGTGTTACGTTTTTTGGTTAAAGCTTTTCAAAAAGTTGTGTTTTTTACATAGAACGTGAGCTTTTTGTCATAAAGTTTTGATTTTTACGTGTTTTTAAGCTTAAAGTTGTAGTTTTTATTGATCATTAAGTGTTTTGGAAGAAGTTTGTGCAAAAAAATCATTTGGAATCGTGTTTTTGGGTGAAAAATAGTGTTTTTGCAAAAATCTGGGCATTCTACTCGTAAGGAATTCAAGTACAGAAAGTCAAAACCCTATTTCTACTCGTAATGAAAAGTCAAAACCCTAGTTTCTACGCGTAAGAAGTGAATCCTACGCTTAAGCTTTTAGTGAAGCATCTTCGTGCAACAACGGTTACTCAGTGCTTCCCTCACTTGGATAAGTTTTTGGAACACTTCGACTTGTGGATATCTTTTACACTTGGACAAGTGTAAAGGATTTTGGGTAAAACCCTAAGTTTACGCATAAGCATAAAAGCTTACGAGTAACACACTCTACGCCTAAGTTAACACTTACGCGTAAGGTTTCTTACTTCTAAGCATTTAGTTTACGCATAAGCTTACGCTTAAGCCTAAAGGTTACGCGTAAGTGATAAGGTTTTAAAATTTACCTTTTTGAGGGGTCGTTTAAGCCCTTATTTGATCACTTTTGTATCCGTTATTACTTAATATCGTTCCTTTTCACTTTTTAGGTCTCTTGAAGGCAAGTTGTTGGAATGGCACTTATTTGGACGAAAATGCGCGGATATACGAAGAAAATGGCCAAAGTCAAGAATCGCGACACTCAAGCTCTTGAAACCTGAGGGGCGGCGTCAGTGTTATGCGACGCCGTTGGAGCACATGTTGTGACGATACAGTAGCCAAATTGCTTATTTTCAAGTGGCGGTGTCGGGCTTTAAAAGAGTAGGCCGTCGCAACTCAGACGGCCTAGATTTGATCCAGGGCAGTCGGAGGACTGAAGAGGACGGCGTCCAAGCATAAGGTGGCCGTCGCAGATAACGTGGCCAAGACGAAACCCTAATGACGGCGACCCGACGGCGTCACAAATCATAAGGTGGCGCCGTCGCGAATGTAATCTTATATATAGAATCCGAATTTTTCAGTTTTCAGAGAGTAGTCTTTTGGAGTAAAAACCTAAACCGAACCAAGGCTGTCTTGTACAGTATTTTAGGGTTCTAAACCCTATCTTACACCAAGATAAGTGTTTTACTTCATTAATTCAATTATGTCTTCAATTACTTGTGTGTATGCTTGCATGTTCTCCATGTCCGGCTAATTTACTTGTGTGTTTGCTTGGGGAATATGAAACTTAACTATTGAATATTGATTGGTTGTCTCTTATCTTAATTTTTAATGATCTAGTAATGCGATAGGTCATTCGTTGTGTAGTTAATGCTTGATTAATCTTTGTGAACCTTAGACTATAACACCTAGAGTAGTTGTAGGCTAAACCATCCAAAGAGTACCTTAGAGTTAGAGTTTATAAATCCTAGAGATTTTGTAGACGAGACCCTTTGGTAGTTTCAAAGAGTTAGGGATAACGCATACCCTACGACCTTAGACACACAAAGCGATTAAGAATAAGGACGTGACAATTCAACCATCAATAGGAGATAATTAAGGAGTAATAAAACCTAAGTAAACACATCTTTAAATCATCATACGAGCACACAATAATTAGACATAGACTACCCTCACCTTAGTTAATTAGATAATTAGATATTAGAGTAATCGGTAGAAATACCAACCCCCCAAATCCAAACCCCGAGATTCGTACTTTTCCATTTCCTAAAAAAACATAAAAAGATAAAAAATAATCTTCCTCAACCCCAACCTTAGCGTAGTAACTCATCACTAGCATTCCTATTCCCCTAGAGAACGATATCAATTCCCGTGGCTTACCCAAATACTACACTACAACGATTAGGTTCACTGCCTAGGGTGTTGAAAAACTTGCTCGACGAAAAGGAAGTTCCTTTGACCCCGAACGACGCGTATAGCGTTATCAAGTTTTTGGCGCCGCTACCGGGGAATAGAATAGCTAGTTAGTAGTCCACCTCGTTTAGGTTTCTTTACTTGATTCCTATCAAGTAAACTTTTTCTCATTTTTAGCTTCCTCGTAGTCTATTCCCCTTCTTCGTGACCTTTGTTCGTAACCCATCACTCACCATAATACATGTCTTCCGCCGAAGATTCTTCACACTACCCGTTCCCAATCCCGAAATTGAAAACGCAATCCCACAAAACCCTTCACCCGTCCACCATTTTGGAAATCACCTAGGGCATAATGAGATAAATTGGCAACAACAAAGTCCTTTCTATGACTCAGATTCCGATGAGGAATTTGATTATGGTGAAGCACTTGACAACGGGGAGGTCATTAATGAAGCTAGTCTTGAAATGGAAGAAGACCCCTCCCAATGCTTTGACCCTAGGTGGAGAATTGAGAAAGATAGCCCCTTTAACATGCAATTCCCTTGCAAAATAGGATTAGAAGGGTTCGATTCTTACTTGAATTCGTTCTTGCCTTTGAAATTAATCTCAAGGGACCTATACAATAAAATCAAGATCAATGAGTTAACTTATCAAGGGAACAATGTTGTTGAAGCAGTTACTCATTTACATGTGTTTGTTGGAAGTTTGGCTTATTTGGTAGAGTTCATGGTCTTAGAAGACTTAGGAGAATTTATTGATAAGGACCTCACTCAAGTAATTTTTGGAAACCCTTTCAAAAGAATGACTAGGTTGAATGGACGGATGATTGATGGTCTAATTACATTCTCTGATGAAGTTGAAGACTTTATCTACCAAATGCCACGTGCTCATCCTAGGTTTAAACACAAGGATATTGAGGCGTGTAAGAGAATGACCCCTATTCCATTGCTTAGTGAAAGGGATAAGCAACGTGGACTTAAGTACCCATATGAGAAAACTAAGAGGTATTACAAAAAATGCCTAGAGTTAGGAGATGATTACAAAAAGAATGAGAGAACATTGGAATGGCTTAAGTATGAGCACGTAAGCATGCACGAGACCACGTAGGAGCACGACTACGAGTCTAGCTACAAGACTCATAAATAAAGAAAAGCACTTCGTGGGAGGCAACCCATGCTTAATTGTTTGCTTGTTTGTGTCATATATCTTTTATTGATTGTCTATTCTCATGTTTAAATTTATAAAAATGCTTTATTTTGTTTTTAACCTCGTCTTAATTACATATAAAGATATTTTACATAAAGGATAAGTGTAGGGAGGATTACACACGTTTTTAAAAGAAACGTAAACATGAGAATTGCAATTAATTAAAAGATATAAATGTGTGTTTGTTCGAGTCAAATGCTTGTATCGAGTCATAATGGATGTTTTGCAGAAAATTTTTCCAGATTTTAAAGATGTAAATTTTCCAGAAAATTGCAGACCAGTTTTTGTCAGGATAACCTGACGGCGTCATGATCGCAACCTGACGCGTCGAGGAAGGAGTAAAAACAACAGATTACTTTTTTTTCTCGTTTTCTGAGCTACTTATAAATTTTGGGAATTTTCGGTCTTAATTTTCAGAAATTTGTAAACATCCATTCCACAAGCATTATATCCTAGTTTAGTAGAGTCTTATATATATTATTACCGCCGATTTTACGCGAAGGTTTCGTTTGTTTTCTTCAAGTGTGCAGGTTTTATTTATCAAGAAGAAGATACATAAGGTTGGAAGGAGCTTTTCACGCATACATTCTTCTTGGAAAGGATTTAACCACTACTTCACACGGATCCTACCGAGCTAATCAGGGGAGTATTAGTTTCTTTCGTTTTTAATTACCTTCCATTATCATAACTTTAATACTTTTGGGGAACATTGGGGACAATGTTCAGTTTAAGTGTAGGGAGGGAAAATAAAACGGGAACTTTGAAACTATGCTTATCCTTGATTATTTGCTTTGTACAATTGTATTTGTGTAATAAACCATGAGAAAATGTCGGTTAGGGTAATTTTGGCACCAAATTTAAAATTTTTCATGACATATAGGAGTGGGCCATTAGTCTTAATAAAGCGTCTCACGGATAGGAAGTTATATGACTAGCACAAAAACCCTTTACCACCTAAATTGCACCCAAAATGTGAGGATCACCCTTAGATTAGTAGGAATTAAAGCATTCATCTTTAATGCTTAGAGTGTGAACCGGTAGTATAATAGATTCTAGAACTTGTTTTGTGATGCATCCCGAGATCGCTAGTAAGACTACACGTGTGTCGTTAGGAATAACTAAATGATAAGAGGCATTAGGATAACCCTTGTTTGATACCCGTAATATAATTACTTCTTCCACATCGGTTGAGTAATTCCCCCACACCCTTGCGTTGTACTCATCTTTAGTACACGATACCCCTAGTTAACCCCTCAGAGCCTATCCTTTTCGCGGTTCTCGTGATGTTTTGGTTTTTCCAGAATATCAATGAAGAGCATTGTTTACACCCCACCCCAAAATGTACACCCAAATCGCCTTAGCCTACCTTGTATGCACTCACTTTTAGTGCATTATTTTTATCACCCAAAAAACCCTTAGTTCATGCTTGCATAAGTTGCTAAGTCGAGACATATCCTTTGTATACAGTTTTGGGACGATTGGGACTCATGGGAAAAGTTAAAGTTTATGAAATGACGGGAAGGGAACGTTAAATTCAAATTCCCTTTATTTGCGTAATAATGTACTCCAAGTGTTTTGATCTTTTCAATTCGGGTCAAATTAGTGTTAGAGTAATAAAAACTCAAGTGTAGGGATGTGCCTATAAATCCCTATCATTTTGATGTTACCGTAGAGGATGGTAGAGTAAAAGTGTATGAAAAAAAAAAGAAAATCGGAAAAAAATAGAAAAAGAGAAAAAGAAAAGAAAATAGAGTGTTGAAAAAAAAAATACTGGCTACCATCCTACTTCTATCCTTTAAATTTATGTTTGTTTGTTTCAGTTATCTAGAGTTTAGAGTGTCGAGTCTTGGCTTAGCAACGCCATTCTTCGTATGCTTGTAACATAAAGATTTTTGACTTGCCACCACTAAATTGCCTATCCCACCAAACCCTTTGTTTCCCTACCGCAAGCCTAACATTACAACCCTTTAAAAGACCTCTTTGATAGTCTTTCCTAGGTGCTTATGCCAAAGCGATGGAGGTTTGATCTATTTTCAAGCCTATGGTAATCTATGTACTAGGACCGGTTAATGAGTGTTTATCTTCCATTTCCAACTTGTTATATTTCATATACACCCGAGAGATGTGAGTACCCAAACACCCCATGTGAGGTGCTAGTATGTAATTTCCGTGCTTGTTATGACTTTTGCGGGGCTTATATGTGTTGTGGATTATTCTAAACCAATGCTTCATGACCCCTAACTTATAAATTAATTGGCCAAAAGCACATTTGCTTGAGGACAAGCAAATACCAAGTGTAGGGATATTTGATAAGGTTTTAAAATGTACGTTTTTAAGGGGTCGTTTAAGCCCTTATTTGATCACTTTTGTATCCGTTATTACTTAATATCGTTCCTTTTCACGTTTTAGGTCTCTTGAAGGCAAATTGTTGGAATGACACTTATTTGGACGAAAAGGCGCGGATATACGAAGAAAATGGCCAAAGTCAAGAATCGAGATACTCAAGCTGCTGAAACACAAGGGGACGGCATCAGGTGTTATCTGCGACGCCGTCGGAGCACATGTCGTGACGATACAGTAGCCAAATTGCTTATTTTCAAGTAGCCGGTGTCGGCTTTAAAAGAGTAGGTCGTCGCAACTCAGACGGCCTAGATTTGATCCAGACGGCGTCATAGGCTGATAAGGACGGCGTCACAAGCATAAGGTGACGCCGTCGCAAGACTAACGTGGCCAAGATGAAACCCTAATGACGGCGACCCGACGGCATCACAAATCATAAGGTGACGCCGTCGCGAATGTAATCTTATATATAGAATCCGAATTTTTCAGTTTTCAGAGAGTAGTCTTTTGGAGTAAAAACCTAAACCGAACCAAGGCTGTCTTGCACAGTATTTTAGGGTTTTAAACCCTATCTTACACCAAGATAAGTGTTTTACTTCATTAATTCAATTATGTCTTCAATTACTTGTGTGTATGCTTGCATGTTCTCCATGTCCGGCTAATTTACTTGTGTGTTTTCTTAGAGAATATGAAACTTAACTATTGAATATTGATTGGTTGTCTCTTATCTTAATTGTTAATGATCTAGTAATGTGATAGGTCATTCGTTGTGTAGTTAATGCTTGATTAATCTTTGTGAACCTTAGACTATAACACCTAGAGTAGTTGTAGGCTAAACCATCCAAAGAGTACCTTAGAGTTAGAGTTTATAAATCCTAGAGATTTTGTAGACGAGACCCTTTGGTAGTTTCAAAGAGTTAGGGATAAACGCATACCCTACGACCTTAGACACACAACGCGATTAAGAATAAGGGCGTGACAATTCAACCATCAATAGGAGATAATTAAGGAGGAATAAAACCTAGGTAAACACATATTTAAATCATCATACGAGCACACAATAATTAGACATAGACTACCATCACCTTAGTTAATTAGATAATTAGATAGTAGAGTAATCGGTAGAAATACCAACCCCCCAAATCCAAACCCCGAGATTCATACTTTTCCATTTCCTAAAAAAACATAAAAAGATAAAAAATAATCTTCCTCAACCCCAACCTTAGCATAGTAACTCCTCACTAGCATTCCTATTCCCCTAGAGAACGATATCAATTCCCGTGGCTTACCCTAATACTACACTACAACGATTAGGTTCACTGCTTAGGGTGTTGAAAAACTTGCTCGACGAAAAGGAAGTTCCTTTGACTCCGAACGATGCGTGTAGCGTTATCAGTAAGATAGAGTTTACGCATAAGGAATCCTACGCCTAAGCACTAAATCCTACGCCTAAGAACAAGTTTACGAGTAAGATCTTCAGCAAAACTTCAAACGACCATAACTTTTGAACCGTAACTCCGTTTTCAGCGTTCTACCTATCAAAACGACCGTGAGAACAAGGAGAATGACACGCCAAATTCGGGTCAACCTTCGAGTCCTAAAAACGCTCCGAACAGAAGTTATTGAGGTTTTTAAGTTTTTAGAGCAAATTTTCACTACAACTGAGCTTAATATTCATCAAACACAGCTCCTTTATCGTTGAATCGATCCTACATCAACTTTATCATCAAATACCTTCGTCAATGGCAACTCAACAAGACATTCATGCAGTAGGTGCGAAAAGCTGTCCTCTATCTTTGGAAAAAGGTGGATATCTTCAATGGACAAGTCGTATGCTCCGCTACATCAAAACCAAACCTAATGGAAAACTCATGATTCAATCCATTACTAATGGACCCTTCAAGCCTCGACAAGTCCAAGACCACGGAAATCCCGATGCAACACCTCCGTCCACCATCTTTTCGTGATCAAGATGAATCAGAATCCACTGATGAGGATAAGAAGCAGATCGAAGCAGATGACATGGCAATTCACATTGTCCAACTGGGATTACCAAGAGACATCTCTTGCTGCTGTAGATAGCTGTGAAAGCTACTACGATATGTGGGAGCGTGTTAGACGGCTATGTTATGGAACAGAAATTGGTCAACAAGACATGGAAAACAAGCTGCTAACTGAATGGGAGAAGTTTACATCAACTCTAGGAGAATCCATTGAATCCTACTATGGAAGGTTTTGCACTTTGACGAATGAGTTTATCAGAAACAAGTTGACACCTGGGAACTATCGAGTAACATCAAATTTCTCAACAATCTTCAAGAAGAATGGGGACGATATGTCACTATTGTCAACCAAACAAAGGACTTACATCAGGTGAACTTTGATCAACTCTACAATTTTCTGAAACAAAACCAAGCTGAATTCAATGAAGTTAGGAAAGAAAGATTGGCAAAGAATCATGATCCCTTGGCACTAATTGCAAAGACTCCAACTCCAGTGAACACACAACAACAACCTTCATCATCTTCTAATAACAACAACTTGCAGCAATACATTCCGCAACCACAAGCTGTTATCCCTCAACAACAATTCTATCCACCAGAACATCAAGGCATTCAACAACAACAATATCCACAATACCAGGAACAAGGAATCACAGACCTTGAAGCTGAACAAACAGAGGCTTTGTCAAATGCGTTTGCTTATTTGACTAAAGTATTCAAAGGACGCTATTCCACACCAACTAACAACAACCAAAGGATTTCATCAAACACTCGCAACAGGAAAATTGCACAACCGGGTTTGAATATGGGTCAACAAAGACAAATGGTTGGAGTTATTGGGAATCAACAGGGATATGCTACTGGATTTCAGATGGTTAATCAGGCGGTTCCATATCAGGGTAATCAGTAGGGTCAGAATGTTGGAAATAAGATGGGTCAGAATGTTGGGAATCGAAAAGTGGGTAATCCGAATGGGAATGTTGTAGCTCCAGTCGTTGGGAATTATGGAAATGTGAATCAGGGTAATCAGGTTAAGTGTTACAACTGTCAAGGAGTGGGTCACATTGCAAGGAATTGTCCCACTAAGCCAAAAAAGACGAATTCTGCGTATCTTCAGAAAGCAATGTTGTTGGCACAGAAGTCTGAAGTAGGGATGCAGTTGAGTGCTGAGGAACATGACTTTTTTGCTATTATGGATGAATTGGAAGACCAAGAGGAAATCAATGTGAACTGCATCTTCATGGCAAATCTTCAGGAGGCTACGTCGCGACGACTGATTCGACACACCTCCGTTTTATGGCCAATGCGATATCGAGGTACCAATCATTGATCCATGATATAACAATGTCATATTTGATGTGTTTACTCATGACGAAAATCATTCTGTGACGCCATCACCTACTTATGATACATGCCTGGACGATCCGAGTAGTAGCAATATTAACTCTGAAACTCCAGATATAGATCCTAGTGGAGGCCGTGTGGCACAAAATCACGAGGCTGATGAGGAAACACGTGCCTTATTTGAATCATTGATTAATAACTGTGGCATTGAAATTGAGAAAGTGAAAAAGGTCAATCGCGATGTTAAGGCTGCGAATGATAAATTGCCGTGAGCTTGAGAGGTACAAGGAGAATGCAAAAGCTTTTGAATTTCACAAAAAAAAGAGTCAGAATTAGAAATTGGTTATCGAAATTCCGTTTTAAAAGAAAACAATTGCAAATCAAGTATAACACACTTGATGTTAATTTGAGCTTAAAAATAAAATCTTTAAGCGAGGAAATTTACGATCTTAAAACCAACTTTCTAAATAAAAAGCAACTTATTCGATCTTGAAAAGAGAAGAAACAGTTGATTCTTTGATTTTTCAAAAGCGAGAAGATTCTCATCTTGATGAAATTCTTGAGAAAAATGAAAAAAATCAACAAATTGGAAAATTTGCTTGTTACAACGGGTCATTCAGCTCAAACAGTCAATATGTTAAGAAATCAAACAAATCCGTATTTTCATACAACTCAAAAAATGGCTCTTGGTAACAAACCTTCTTGTGCACTCAAGAAAGCTCAGAAAGAACATAATGTTTTGTATAATGGAAAAGCTTTGTTAGATAAACATGAACCCGTAGAAGTTCGTGATTCTCATGAAATGTTAGAACTCACTGACGAGAGTAGATCAAAAATGAAACAAAAGAATCCAGAAATAAAACCAATCGACTACATCAAATATAACAAAATTTCTGGAATCACTTTTGTTTCGCAAAAAGAAAAGTCAAAGTTTTCCATAACACCCAGTGTTTCAAAGAAAGAGTCAAAATCAGTTTCAAAACCAGTTTCAAAGCCAATTGTTGTCTCAAAATCACTTTCGAACATTGAACAAATATCTTCAAACAATCCTTTTAACACAAGTGATGCTAGAAGCATTTTAGAAGATGTTAAAACTAGAATTAGGAGACTTCAAGAGATTGTTAAAACTGAAACCAATATTACAACTAACATCTGGTTTTCTAGTTTTGATGATGAAATGAAAAAGTCTTTTGAAACTTAAATTGCCCCTCCGCTAAATAACATCAGTGCGAGGGTAATTCATTTTGAACAAGCATTTTTGAAAGAAACAGGTGACTTTGTCAAGGACCATAAATCCCTGGTAAAGAAATCTAATGAATGTTTTGAACACAACAAAGTTTTGGAAAATTTGATGATTCTCTCTTCGAAGATGTTATAACCACTGATATCATGTCCATTATTTTACAAACATATTCTGTTGAAGATCATGAAAGACTCAAGTCTGAGACCTCCAAAATTGTTTCAAAATATGAAAAAGCTCTTGAAAAACTTGAAAAAGAAAATGTATCATATTTTAAACAACTTGATCGAAAAACTGAGAAATGCAAGTATGACAAGCCATCGTATGAGCATGCCTACAAGGACATGAAAGAGCAAAATGATATTTTGAAGGCTCATTTGGATTGTCAAAAGGAAAGGTGTGGATACTAAGATTGCTAAACCATTGATGAGGAGAAAGCAAGCTTCCCAAACCGGTTTTAAACCAAAATGTCTATTTCTCTGCCTCCTCCAAAGTCAATGAGAAAAAGATTTGTCAAAACCAGTCCTCCATATTAAACACTGCGCCTTGTAAAAAAATGAAAAGATTGTTGAAATTGAAAAAGCGATTATCGAGAAACCAAAAGTTTTAGCACCTGGCCTTTTTAAGATGAGTACCACTAATGCATCTGCCTCTACATCTAAAACATATGGAACAAACGACATAAGTTTAGATAAGCACTCTAAAGAGAATAGGAAAGCCGAAACCACTTCTCTTGATAATAATGTGAATCCTAATGTGTCTGCCTTACCTTCTACAGGACTAGAAAGCACCTCTAGGAGTAGCAGACTAAAGCCTAGGAGCAATACCAGGAACAATAGAGTCTCGCCTGCCTCTAAGAGTAGTAGCTTGTATTAGGATTTGGAAAATCCAGTAGTTAAAGTGTCGGTCACCTCAAGTATATGTAATCGTTAGAAAGCTCGTAGTCGTAGTTATTTAATGTTAAGTAGTATTTAGTTATGTAACCCCGTGGAGGACGGACAGAGTCTTTACCCAGCATATGCACGATCCACGTACCCGTGGTGGCGTTTTATGTAAGTACTATAAATACTATCTACCTCCCAAGGTAGAGAGTTGGAGCTCATAATAAGATTTTTCTTTCTCTCACTAAAAGTTCCCAAACCTCTAACTTTCTCTCTCTAGAATCATCTTGTACGCCTTCTTATGCTTATGGTTTAGTGTGTTTGTGAAATCCAATATGTTACAAATGGTATCAAGAGCCATGGTTAGATCATCTCTTACATATCTTTGGATTTCTAGTGGTTTTTAGGTGGTTTTTGAGTTTGAGAAAGTTTAGTGGTTTTTGCATCATTTGGTTGATTTCTAGTGTTAAAGTTTGGATTTTGATTGCACTTTTGTGTTTAGGATCATCACAAGTGTTTAGGTTTTGATTTGGAAGGCTTGAATCATTGTGGTTGGGTTGTTTTTGGATTGAAAAGTGTGTTTTGGAAGTTTTTCAAGTTAGCGACTTGGCTCTCGGTGTAATTTTCTTGGCAGCGACTTGCTTTGTAAGTCATGGCGAGTTGTAGTGTATTTGTGGTAGCGACTTGGTGCCTAGCGACTTGCTTTAGAGACAAGCCAACAAAAAATCGTTGGTGGATTCTCCACTGGTGCTTGATTTGGTAAGGTAGCGACTTGCTTTCAATTTTGATAGCGACTTGTTCTTAAGTTTCAAGCTGACTTGGCGTTAGCGATTTGGACCAGAAGCGAGTTGCTATTTAGCGACTTGATTTCTTAGCGACTTGGTGCATAGCGACTTGCTGTCAAAATTCTTAGCGATTTGGAACTTAGCGACTTGTCTTAGCAACTTGGTTTTTAGCGACTTGTCTTAGCAACTTGGTTTTTAGCGACTTGTCTTAGCAACTTGGTCTTTAGTGACTTGATTCAAGGATTTTTAGCGACTTGGTTAATTCTTGTTTGTAATACGGTTTTCTCTTGATTTAGTAAAATCCCGTGAAAGATTCTATTTCCTGGTTTAATCATAGAGTTATAAAATCCGTGTAATCTTTAAACATGTCTACCAAGCGTTACCTACAATCATCTCCACTGTTGGAGGATGTTCAAGCGTTGGTTCAGACATCCATCCACCCATGCTTGATGAGCCGACTACGACTCTTGGGCTCAAAGAATCGAGGACCATACTCTCTGGAAAGGAAAATGGGGTCAACATTCTCAAATCGATTGATGAAGGACCTTATCGGGTTGAGACTACAAGAGACATAATTTATACTGCTGCGAGATGGAACTATGATTTTTGGATTGGGCAGGCGAAAGACGTATGATGAGCTCGATGATAAGGAGAAAAGAGATTCGATCGATATCGGGACTTCTAACATCGTACTTCAAGGTCTTCCAAAAGATATCTACAAGCTTATCAATCACAACAACGAAGTCAAGCGGTGTGGGATAATGTCAAGATGCTTCTTTACGGTTGAATTAACTATGGAAGACAAAGAATCACAATTCTATGATGAATTTGAGCACTTCAAGATGAAACCGAGAGAGTGTTTATGAGTATTACGTGAGATTCCACAAGCTTGTTAATGACATGAGGAACATCAGAATGACAATGCCAAACATTCAGCTGAACTCCAAATTTGTGAACAACATGAATCACGAATGGCATAAGTTTGTCACCTCTATGAAGCTAACCAAAGGATTGAAGAATACAAACTATGAGCAACTCTATGCCTTCCTTCTTCAGGACATGCTATGTTTGAAAAAAGGATTCTTGATCGGTTCAAAACCTAACGAGGAGAGACAAGCTCATCAAATGATTCAACGCTTTCTACTCAAACATAGAATTACCACCAAAGCATCTCAAGTTATACCCATGGGTAATGGTAATCACAAGCTCATTCCCGATCCTATGTTCAAACAAAGATGGCTTGATGCACGTGGTAAACTTCATTAATCAACTGGCTCTTTTGATTAGTCAAAACATGAACTCTCTCCCACACACCAACAACAACCTCAGAGCAGCATCCAATCCACACAATCAAACCACTTTGTCGAGAGATGGGAAAGTTATGGTGCAACCAATTCAAGAAAGACATTATGAACAAGGAAGAGGTGGAGCTGGTAGAGGTTATCTTAAATCGAATAGGAAAGGAATGGAAACTAGGGTCCAACTAAGCCAATCAAATGTTACAACTGTGGAGGTGAGGGACACATTGCAAGGCGCACATCGCCAAAGCGCATCAGAATCTGAGAGTACTTGAGGGATAAGATGTTGCTTGTTCAAGCTCGGGATAATGGTGCAGACTTTGGATGAAGAGAGAGTTGTTGTTTCTTCTTGGAGGAAATGCCAAGACGTATGATGTAGATGTGGATGGCGGCCAATCGGAGATAGGCCATAATCATCCAAATGCCTTTCAAGTAGCTGATTGTGATGCATACGACTCTGATGTTGATGATGAACCTATTGCACAAACCATTTTCATGGCTAGCATTTCTCCAATGGTCTCTCCTAAAGTTGCTTCATCACCACAAGTTGGTCCATCCAAAGACAAAATCATCTCTGAGGTATTAAAACTATCTGATGAGGTGATGTGCAAAAGATGCATGACAAAGTACAATCAACTGAAACTATTGAGTCAAATATTGAAAATATGGGTAATGTCAATGTTGTCCCATATGATCAATATGTGAAACAAAGTGAAAGTGAGGTCATATCAAGTGATGCATCTTACGCGATCAACGATGACTATGTTTTTGATGAATACCTTTGCATGTGCCCACGATGATTACATGATCTCTGAACTTAATGCCTATAAAGAACGAGTTGCCATTTATGAACAACGTGCTAAGTTTAAGCTAACTACTCGTGGCGGAGTTGGATAACCAAATGTGTACAATTATTAGAAAAAGTAATTTTAGAGAAGAAGTATTAAAACAAGAGTTAAACTCCTTACAAGAAAAGCTTTCTAAAGCTGCTAAGCAAAAACAAGAACTTCAAGAAAATGTAAAAGTGCTTAAGCAAGAATTTCATGCTAAGGAATCAAAACTTTTGAATGATTTTTCTAATCTAAAAACTTTGAAGAACAATATTGAAAATAAGTTGTATGCATACAAAGGAACACCATTCAATTTGCTCACATGGTCACTAAGCATAGAGTTTTAAGCGATAAGCATACTGTTCCCATTATAGATAAACCTAACCACGAGTGCGGTAAGATTGCAAAAGCAGCTCAAAATTTAATTTATGATGGCAATGAGATTCTTAAACCTAGACAGAAACCTAGTTGCGTTGAGTACACTGAGGAAGATAGAAAATTAGATGATGCATCTAGGGAGAAAGTGAATAAGAAGCTAGAAGATCCGAATGTAAAAGAATAACATCATAATCAAACCCCATGATTACAAGAAGGAAAAATGGATCTCCTTAAACAAATTTAAGCCTCAAACGTTGTTAACACGAACAAGTTTTACGGAAAAGGACTTAGATAAGCAAAAGTGAAAATCTTGTTGAAACAAACCCTCCCTTAGGAAAATGCACTGAAGCGGCCCGTGTATCCTCCAAATACACCAATGCATTTAGTTCCTAGAACTATTGCCACTAAGAGCAAGACCTTAATCAGTCAATATGTTATTTTTCAACTATTTGTCGATTTTGAGAAAACTTGTAAGCAAAGGATCACACCCATTTGGGATAAATGAAGGGAAAGGGGTTTTGAGCAAACAAAAGAATGCTATTTAACCGAGGTCATGCCTTTCTTTAAACAACTAAAAGATCATTTTGAGAGTCTTAAAAAGGGGATAGATTCGGATATTAAAGGAATGGAAAAGGAATTTGATGCAATGATAGTTGAGGTTAGTGACTATGAGCGAGCATTAAAATATAATGAGATTGAGAGGAAAAACTTGCATACCTTGAATGAGAATCTTATTTCTGAATGTATTGCTCAAGATGTGTTTTACACTACTAAAAATTGCTCCATTAATGCTTCTCAATTTCATGAACTATCATTTGCTTTAAAAGTCTCCCATGATCGTGTCATTGAGCTTGAAATCAAAAACTCTAAACTAAGTGAGAAAAATTGAGCAGGATGATCCGCGATAATTTGGTAAAACATTTTTCTAAACTAGAAGTTGAACATTTTGATTTACAACTTAAATATCAACATCTCAAAGAAAATGTTAAAACCTCAAATATCAAGACATCCTCGGATGTTCCAGAGTTTGATGCAGTTTTTGAAATAAACAAACGTGATGAATAGATTCAAGCTCATTGTAACACGATCAGAAAGTTGAAAGCCCAAATTTCTCAATTAATGGGTGAAAAGAACAATGTAGTGGCTCCCAAATGCCTCCTCCTTTAGATTCTCTGAATTCTCAAAATTTTCATCTTCAAAACTTGGTTAATGCTTTACAAAAGGAAAATGAGAGTTTCTAGAAGAAAATGAAAAGGTTAAGCGACATTTCAATGAGTTATTTGATTCAATAAAAGTCACGTGTAACAAAAACAATGAAAAAATAACCGTTGCAAAGAGAAATTGAGAATCACGAGAGTCGGGTCAAAGGGAAAATGCCAATGACCAATGGAGAATGTTGCTTCAAAGGTCATGTCGGTAATAAATATGCTTTGTGACGTGAAATATATTCCTCCTCATCTTAGGAATAACAAACTTGCCATTCAAACATATTTCTCATACCTTAAGGATAGTCTAGAATGTCTCAATGAGATTGTAGAAGAGGATAAGATAAGAAACCTCTTGATAATGCAATTGGTTTGCATGCTTGTATGCCAAACGATCTCAAGAACTTCTAGAATGCCTAATTACAATATGCCCTAAATCCTTAGGTGAGCAAGTCAATCCCTTGATACCTTGTTCTATGCCTAGTGCCAAGTATGTAACTCATTCAATGCCCAATGTTATGAATGTGAACCTTAGTATGCCTTCAAGGAGTTCAAATCCCAACACATCTAGTGTTAAGAAAGTGAACTTGATCGCCTTCAAATAGCTCACATCGGCACATCAAAACAAGAAAGGCAAAAAGTAGCAAAACCAACTAATGTTCCCATTCCCTCTACAGGAGTAATCGGTGACATTAAAGCAAGCAGGTCAAAGTCTCAAGACAATACAAGGAATGATAGGACCGTGCAAGCTAAAAATGTGCATTGGAAGAAGTAGAAGATCAAGTAGGGAGAATTTGAATAAAGCGAATGCGTGTTGATTCTAGTATTAGCTTTAAAAGCGTCTTGTAATTAATTGCGAATTCTACTACTTTGGCAAAACATGTAATGATGATTCGTGGTTTTACATTACTAATCATGAATGTGGTGTGAATGATTTGTCTAATCTTTGTCAAATGCCCAGTTAAAATTGTTAATGCTAAAAATCATGCTAAGAAGGCTAAAAGGCAAAAGCGAAAGAAAGTTAGAAAATAGTGGAAACCCATAGGAAGAACATTTAGTAAGATAGGTTATCAATGGATACCTGTTGGTCATAAGATTAATCGGACAATGTCCACTAGAAAATGGATGCCTCTTGGTAGAACTATTCCCTTAAGAAGTGAACATACTTTGAATAGGTCAAATCTGGGACACTAATTGCGCATCTATTCATAATGATTCCATTGCTCTATTTAGATATGGATGTTTCTATTTCTGATGTGGGTGTTCCAATCAGTGTTACTAACCAAGTGGAACCCATTCTTGCATGGGGATCCCAATTATCGATTATCCATTCTTTGCGTGTTCAGCTGCGGATCGTTCAAATCGTTACGTGGTACTTGGACTCAGTTGTTCCAAGCATATGGCGGAGACCGGTCGCTCATGAACCGTTGAGCAAATTCATCGGGGCTGTTAGATTCGGGAATGATCATTTTGGTGCTATTATGGGTTATGGAGATTATGTTGTTGGTGATAGTGTTATCTCCAGGGTATATTATGTTGAAGGTATTGGTCATAACTTGTTCTCGTTGGTCAATTACTGTGATTACGATCTAGAAGTGGCCTTGAGAAAACATACTTGTTTTGTTAGAGAACTTGATGGTAAGGAACTTTTAAGAGGAACCCGTGGTTCAAATCTATACACCATCTCTATCGAAGATATGATGAAGTCTTCTCCAATTTGCTTGTTGTCAAAGGCTTCAAAAACCAAGTCATGGTTATGGCATCGTCGTCTCAATCACTTGAACTCCGGCACCATCAATGATCTCTCCAGAAAGGACTTAGTTGTAGGTTTACCTAGATTAAAGTATGAAAAGGATCATCTTTGTTCGACATGCCAATTGGGAAAAAGCAAGAAGTATGCCCACAAACCCAAACCTACAAACTCATTCACGAAGTTCTTCATACAATTCATATGGACTTATGTGGACCAATGAGAGTGAGAATATCTTTGGGAAGAAATATGTGTTAGTTGTGGTTGATGATTACTCGATTCACACAGGTTAAGTTCTTAAGGGACAAAGGATGAAACTCGATATCATCATCAAACTTATCAAACATTCTTGGTTCGACTTAACAAAGCATCGAAAATCATCGAGCAGGACAATGGGCTGAGTTTGTTAACAAACAACTTAGTGAGTTTTATGAAAGTGTTGGAATCGGCCATCAAAGAAGTGTTCCACGAACTCCTCAACGAGCGGTGTAGTTGAAAGGCAATCGAACTCTTGTGGAAGCGCAAGAACAATCTTGATTTACTCAAAGGTTCCAATGTTTCTATGGTTTGAAGCCATTGCCACTGCATGCTACACTCAAAATCGATCCCTAATTCACACTGCTTATGGAAAAACTCCATATGAACTTGTCCACAATAGAAAACCTAATCTCTCATTCCTTAGTGTGTTTGGTGCATTGTGTTACCCAACTAATGATGGTCAAGACTTAGGTAAACTAAGAGCAAAGGCAGATATTGGAGTTTTTGTTGGTTCTGCACCAAACAAGAAAAGGTTACGTATCTACAACAAGAGAACCGAAATATCATGGAAACAATTTCGTTCGTTTGATGGTGACCGTCAAATGGCTCTGGACAATCCGATTCGGACCACACTTCAAAAGTCCCATTGGTTCATCCCTTGTACCAAACTCTTTCAACTCCATATGTACCTCCATCGAAGATGATTTAAAGAAATTGTTTGATCCATGTTTGATGAACTTTGAACCAAATCTTGATGAAATGTCAATCCATCAAGGAAATTTAGCTCTCACGAATGAAGTCAACCCTTGATCTCAATATCATTAAGTCAAGAAGCTGCTGCTGGCGATCACTCATCTCATCAACAAATCATCAATCATCAAATGTACATCATGGAATTGTTTATGGCATCAATGATGAAGTTAATCCCTTTGCTACTCAGAAAGATGCTCCATTTGAAAACATATTTGCTCACTGAATCATCATCGAGAACCTTCTTCGGAGACATCGACTCTGCTACTTAGTTCACAACAACAACCACATGAACACCTTAGAAAATGGACTCATGATCATCCATTGGAAAACATCATTGGAAACCCTCTCGCCCGGTATCATCTTTACGGAAACAACTTGCAGATGCCTTATGGTGCTTCTTCAACTCAGTACTCTCAAGATCGAACCAAAAGATGTTAAAACGCCATGAATGAAGGCTATTTGGTTCAATGCCATGCAAGATGAAATTCATGAGTTTGATCGACTTGATATATGGGAGTTAGTACACCTCAGGTGTGCTATGATCATTGCTCTAAATGGATCTTCAAAGTGAAACTTGATGAGCATGGTGATGTGTTAAAGAACAAGGCTCGATTAGTTGCTAAAGGATACCGTCAAGAAGAGGGTATTGACTTTGAAGAATCTTTTGCTCTTGTTGCTCGTATCGAGGCAATCAGAATCTTCTTGGCTAATCTTTGCTAGTAAGAACATGGTGTATATCGGATGGATGTGAAACCTTTCTTAATGGTGATTTAAAAAGAGGTGGTTCGTCGACCAACCGAAGGGTTTGTGAATCCGAGCATCCTACTCATGTCTATGTAACGAAAAAGGCTCTTTGGTTTAAAGCAAGCTCAGAGGGATGATATGATCGCATCAAAGTTTCTTCTATCATGGATTGACAAAGGGCGATTGATCCTACATTGTTCACGGAAGTCGGGCAAACATTTAATTCATGTTCAAATTTATGTTGATGATATTATCTTTTGCCCGACCCCAATGAATGTGATCGTTTTTCAAATGAAATGGGTTCCAAATTTCAAATGTCAATGATGGGACAAATGTCATTTTCTTGGGATTACAAATTTCACAAAGTCCAGGAGGCATTTTTATAAATCAATCTAAATATGCAAATGAGATTTTAAAGAAATTTGGATTTGATTCATGTGACACTGTTGACACTCCCATGATTGAACGAACAAATCTGGATGAGGACCACTCAGGGATCATGATTAGATCAAGCGAAATATCGTAGTATGATTGGATCACGATGTACCTCACGGACTATAGAACCGGACATCTTGTTATTTGTGTGCATGTGTGCTAGATATCGGGCTAAGCCTACTAAAAGCACCTTGAAGCGGTTAAGCGGGTCTTCGGTATCTCAAGGAACCATCAATATGGGACTATGGTGAAGGACAGGTATGTCACTAACGACCTATCACGGATCTTGATCATGCGGGATGTCAAGATACTACGTCGAAGTACATCGGGGAGGTGCTTTCGTTTTTGGGTGATAAGCTTGTGAGCTGGTCTTCAAAGAAGCAAATGAGTACTTCTATTTCCTCTCTGAGGTGAATACATAGCCATGTCATCTTGTTGTGCTCAAATCCTTTGGATGAGATCCCAATTATCTATGGCTTTGAATTCAACAAAATCCCTACATCTTGTGATAATAAAAGTGTTATTGCTCTCTCAAGCAACAACGTTCAACACTCAAGAGCAAAGCATATGACATCGACATCATTTCATCGAGGGAACAAGTGGAAAAGCGGTGTGGTGGAACTCTATTTTGTGAAGCGGAATACCGGTTAGCGGACATCTTCACCAAGCTCTTCAAGAGAACGTTTTGAGTTTATTCTTCCTCGACTTGGCTTGAAGCCTTCAACCGAAACACTCAAGCGTCTTGAGCGGTACTTTCCTTCATCTATATTTTGTATATTTATTCAAAAGCAAAATACAAAATTATAAAACCAACTAAAAGCAAATAGAAAAATATAAAACTTTCAAAAATCCATAAAATTTTGAAAAATCTCAAAAATATTGTCTTTTTGTCATTTCTTTCTTGATTCGATATATATCTACGGTCTTTGTGCTGTCATTCAAAACGGGACTTTAGATGTTGAATGTTTTAAAAAAAAATCAAAAAATATTTTTGGAGAAAGTAAAAATAATGGTTTATTGTCATTTGGCAATAACCGCTTTTCAAAAAAAACGAGCCATGCTTTATTTCATGTTTTAAACCCAATGCTCGATTCTAAAACAAATTTTGTCATCAGAAGACAAATGTTTAACTTCAAATATTTTTCCTTCTAAAGATTCCTCTGAAAAATATTTGCAATCTTATGAAAACTCAATTGTTTTGAAAACACTTCGGACTCTATTTTTGAAAAGAACTTATCAAGTGTCAAAATTCAATTCATCAATCAACAACTTAGGTCATTGATTGAGAATGATTTTCAATTAAATAAAAAGTGTATTTTCAAACAATGGTACCGAACCTTATTTATTATTATGTTTTCAAAAGATATTTATGCATGTTTAATCAATGGAGTTTAAAGTCTCAAAATCCGATCCTTATCAGTTAAAGCGTTTTCATAATCAAGTCACAATTCTCCTTAAAAGCTTTCAAAATCAATTTAAATCTCTGAGATCACAAATCTCAAATGATTTGATAATTGTGATCGGGGGAGAATTTGTAATTTAAATGGATTTAAATGATAATTAGGTAAATGGTTTTATAAGGATGTACAAGTTTTCCTCCATGTGACAAGCGATTTCAAATTTTCCATGCACATGTTGAGGGGGAGCATCTATTTTAAACCTCAAATTGAAGCGTGATCAATTGTCTCTAAGTGCAGGTTCCCTCTAATATGTGCAAAACTCTTTCAAATTCGAGGCACATATTGAGGGGGCAAACAAAATCATCCTTCAAAATGTTTTATCTACTCAAATTGATTGGGAAGTGATGATGATCATTTTAGAAAATGTTAATCAAAGATTGGATCTTTAATTCTTAATCCGATCTCTTGCCTCCATGTGCTAAACAAATTCTAAATTTTTATGCATATGTTGAGGGGGAACATTTCTAAAATATCAAAACAATTAAGATACAAAATGCTTTGATTCTATATCACAAGTATCTTGATTGATTTTCAAATGGTTTTCAATTGGTTCCAATGGCGGATGAACAATACCAAAAAGACCGACCAACTTTACTTTTATATGGTGATATAAGGATGATAAGGTTAGGTTGAGGTCCCATGATCCGCGAGAACGGAGGGATCTACCGAGGGACAATCCACTAGATAGTGTAGAAGTCCTTAGGTATGATGAAAAAAGGAGAAAAAAGAGATATGGGAAGAGTCTGGGGAGAGAAGAGCTAGTCTTGGAATAAACCCAACAAGGTTCTAGTTATGAAGTCTCGGTAAGCACTGAAGGGTTGAAGAATGAAAAAGATTGTGATGATGAAAAAGGGTGAAAAGAAATAGCCCTCCATTAATTCAACCTTAGGGCAGAAACGGGTTCAATATACTCTTGGTGGTTACCAAGGTAACATCGGTATTGGAGCGTCATGGACCCGTGGCCTTGCACTTCAACTTAAACCACTCAAGTTCCTCTTAAAGGGACTTGTTTCATTCTCACGGGGAACCCGCATAATCTATCGACTTTCTCTTAGAGATTGTTGATATTGAAGAAGGAGACACCCTCTCTAGTCTCAGCATAGGAACCAAATATGCACAATTGAGTCTAGAGGATCATCATATAAATCTCTTTAGGACACTGTCAATGAAGACTCTGTTTCACACAATGTGGAAAGAGAAATTATATCTTATGAGCATTATCCTTGTGGTATTGCGGAACATGAGTGATATCTTGCATATTCACAATGAAGATGGAAAGCCTTATGGAGCCAACATCAAACAAGCTCCTGGTAGGTGGCATGTGTGATCTATCCAATAAATCAACCATGTGACAAGCTGGGCGAAACAATGGAGAGAGATTCAATCTTTTGAATCAATCACGTTCGAGTTATGGATTGGCGGATACCTTTGAAAAACGGTCGTTGTGCTTAAAATCTTTTTTCTAGCACATTTGTGTACTTCTCAAAATAAAAGGTGTTTATGATTGATAATTGATTTTCATTAAAACCTTCGTTGTATTGCAAAAACAATTTCTATTGAGCAATACATGATTGTTTTCAAATCTCTTTTCATCAATCGGTGAATCTCATCACATTTGGTTCACTCACTCGTGTTGTCTTCTTTGAGGCGTTCGGTTTGAAACGGCAGAAATTTTAGAAACCTGTCAAGGAAATTCTTGAATTATACGATCACGCGTGCTTGTCTTTGCTGATCAGCGAGAACCGTGGGCGTGTACCTCAATTCGCGAAAGTGATCAAAGACACTTTCGATGCGCTTTATTGCTAACTGTCTTATGCGGTACACCCGGCGTTTGTTTGTCAATTAGGAACGGTCAATCCATAGCGCACACAACACATTCATATCTAAAGAAATCATGATTGGTGCATCAATGACTCTGATATTTCACTCCATGCTTACGCTTTCTGCTGCGCCAATATCATGAATCAGCGAAAGCTTCGCTTTCGATAAGAAGATATCATGATCGAGAATGTGAGCATGTGGGTCCAAAGTCACAACCATCACATAATACCAACACCACTGGGATGAGTAAGATTTAATATTCTTGATGATCTCAAAGGCTCAACTGATATCCGTGGATGGAAAGACCTCCACTCAGTTTATCCAAACATGCAAAGATGAAGAATCAAAGACTACGACTCTGAAAACAAGAATCTAAGAACAATCTCAAATGTAATATCTATTTGTTTTCTATGTAATAATGTAATGTGTGTTTTGAGGTGACCTCCTTAGAGATTGTTAGGATTTGGAAAATCCGATAGTTAAAGTGTCGGTCACCTCAAGTATATATATGTATGTCGTTAAGCTCGTGAGCGTAGTTATTTAATGTTAAGTAGTATTTAGTTATGTAACACGTGGGAGGGCCGGATGGGTCTTTACCCTTTGTATGCGATCCATGCCCGTCGGTGGCGTTTTGTAAAGACTATAAATACTCTCTACCTCCCAAGGTAGAGAGTTTGAGCTCATAATAAGATTTTTCTTTCTCTCACTAAAGTTTCCAAACCTCTAACTTTTTCTCTCTAGAATCATCTTGTACGCCTTCTTGTGCTTATGGTTTAGTGTGTTTGTGAAATCCAATATGTTACAGCTTGAATAAAGAGAAGAAAGTAGAAGAACACCCTAGGAATTTACCACTTTTTAATAAGAAAGAAATTTCATCTGAATGTAATGAACCTATGAAACTTGCTAAGTTTAATGAATGTGTTGAATCTCTTTGTGTAACTTGCAAGAAATCTTTAATGAATGTTCATGATGATTGTGTTTCTACGAATGAGAATGTTAAGCTTCTATTGGAAAACGTTCCAAAAGAACTTATGTTAAACCAATAGGAAGACTAGTTGCAAGATTTAGGTCTTATAAGAAGCATACCGTTTACTTTAGGGATGATATTTGGAAACCAACGGGTAGAATTTTCACTCCGAATGGGTAGAATAGGTGATACACCAATATACCTAGTAGAAAACTTCTATGAGTGTGATCGGGGATTTACACCTCTAACCCAAAGGAACCAAAATCAAAGCGGTTTCCAAAAACATCTTCTCTTCATATTTGGCGAGGTTATCGAAATATGTCTTTGTATAAATCATTCGGGTTTCTCAAGCACATGACCGGAATCAAGGCTGGCGATCAATTTCGATGCGGAAATTCATGAGGAACCGTGCTTTGGAAATGATCATGTAGCAGCTATCATGGGTTATGGAGATCTACCTTTTGGTAATTATTTGATCACTTTCGGGTTTTACTATATGTGAAGGGTTGGGACACAATTTGTTTTGGTCGAGGCGGTTCTATGATGCGATTTAGAGGTTGCATTTAGGAGAAATGCATGCTTCGTTAGAAACTTGGATGGCACATGATTTAGCCGGAATCGTGACACAAACTTGTATGCTATCGACATAAACCAAATGGCTCTCTTCATATCAATATGTCTTATGACCACGAGCATCACGGAACAAAGTCCCGGTTGTGGCATAGAAGATTATCCCATCTCAATTTCGACACTATCAACAAACTTGCCAAAGACAACATCGTCAACGGACTTCCAAAGTTCAAATACACCAAGGATAACTTATGTCCATCATGAACAAGGAAAAGCGATAAACATCATATAAACTCAAATCTGTTACCTAGTTAGGAGTAAAGTTGCATATGTTGCTCATGGACTTATGTGCCCAATGAGAGTTAAAGCATATATTCTTGTTATCATTGATGACTATTCAAGATATACATGGGTTAAGTTTCTAAGTTCAAAAGACAAAGCACCGAGGCATCATCATCTATATTCAAGTACTTCTTCAAGCTCGATAATGGTAGTAGAGCAAACAACGACCTGAAATTTACTAATCAGGAGTTAAGAGCTTATTTTGAAGATGTTGGAATCACACATCAAACATCAGTTGTTAGAACTCCACAACAAAATGGGGTAGTTGAAATAAGAAATCGTACTCTTATATGGAGTCGCTTTCGCACAATGCTAATTTATTCTAGTGCAGATTATTTCTATGGGGTGAAGGCATTTGCCCTTGCTTGTTTCACTAAGAATGATCCTAAATCCATCCGAGATTCAATAAAACCCCTTATGAGCTAGTGAACAACGAAAACACGATATCTCTTACTTTCAGTGTTTGGCTTTTGCTATCCGAACGAAGCAGCCGAAGATCTAGGAAAGCCCAAGCTAAAGGTGATATTGGAATCTTCATTGGATACTCGAGAAAACTTGAGGAATTGTATAACGGAATAACTAGGAAGATAATGGAGCGATGAATGTGAACTTTGACGAACTTTCACAAATGGCCGAGACTCGCTAGAACCAGCTTAATCCGATGGCTTACTTTCCAGCAGGATTAGAACCCGCAAACCGAGACTTACGGACACATCGATTCAGGACTCACCAACAAAGAGCTCCATCAACTTTTCTTGACACACCTCATGAACAAGAATGGGAGAATTTCTTGAAGTTAATGTTAGATGAATACTATGGTGGAACCGACAAATGCATCAATCCATCATTCGTTGCACCGCTCAAAATCATCACCACCACCAACGAAGATGCATCTACAACGGTTGAAACCAATGCACCAACTCCATCAACATCATCTACATCGACTTTTGCAAATCCTATTCTTGAAGCGTTTTGCAGTGGTTGATGAGCAAAACCAAAACATATCATTTAAGAAGAACCTGCAAAACGAAGCGATGCAACGTTAGATGAAGACTTATTTGAAAACCCGTTTGCTACAATCGGTTGAATCATCTTTAAGCTACGAGAACCATCTAACTCGCATACGTTTAACCAACGGTATCCTTCTACTCTGAAGTGGACAAAAGACCATCCATTTGAACAAGTTATTGGTGAACCTTCCGGGGTAGGCGAGACGCACTAACTTGCCCCGATTGCGACTTGTGCATTTACCTTTGCTCAATCAGCAATATTGAACCGAAGAACATTAGGAGGCAATGGTAGAACCGCATGGATAGAAGCGATGCGGGAAGAACTTCTCCAATACCGTCTACATGACTCTTGGGATTGGTTCCAAGACCATTGACATTGCGTCATTGATCTCAAATGGTTATGGAAGAACAAAGGGATGAAGAAATGACTTTAATGCAACAAAGCTCGTCTCGTGGCCAAAGATATAGACGGGAAGAAGGAATTGATTTTGAAGAGTCATTAGGCGGTAGCTAGACTTGAGGCGTCGGGATTTTCTTAGCCTATGCAGCTCACAAAAACATCAGGTTTATCAAATGGACATCAAGACCGCGTTCTTGAATGGAACTACGAAGAAGAAGTGTATGTGAGTCGGCCGGAAGGCTTATAGACATGGAACATCCGACTACGTCTACAAACTCAAAAAGGCAATCTATGATGCGAAACAAGCTCGAGGCGTGGTATAATGGCCGACCTCTTTCCTTATCTAAACAATTTCACCAAAGGAACTGTTGATCCTACCTTGTTTACACGAAAATGCAACAATGACATTTTGATTTTCGGATTTCGTGGGCGACATCATTTTTGGGTCCACTAATTCGAATCTTTCAAAACATTTTGAAAATCTCATGAAAAGAAAATTTGAAATGTCTATGATGGGGGAACTCAAATTTTTTCTTGATTTACATATACATCAATCCTCTCATGTACCTCACTTCTAGTCGACCCGATATTCATTTTGTTGTTTGCTTATTAGCGGTTTGAGGAAAAGCCTACTGGTACCTCGAAAGAGGTTAATTTTGGTACTACGAGCATCCATTCACATGGGACTTTGGTATCCGAGAAGGATCCGGATTTGATCTAATAGCCTTTTAGGATGCGGACCCGCGTGATCAAGTTATAGCAAAAGTACATGGAGGAGCACAATTTTGGGTGAAAAGTTAGTAAGCTGGTCTTCAAAGAAACAAGATTGCATTGCACTTTCAACCGGCTGAATATGTGTCTCTATCTGCGTGTTGTGCTTAAGTTCTATGGATGAGAACACAACTCACAGATTATAGCTTTAGTTTCGATAAAATACCTATGTATTGTGACTCGAAAAGTGCCATAGCCATATCGTGCAATCTTGTTCATCACTCAAAGACTAAGCAAATTAGTGTCGATATCACTTCATCAAAAGAGCGTAGAAGGTACTATTGAATTATTTTTAGGTGAAGGCAGTTACCAACTTCGCCGACCTATTTACTAAAGCCCTTCCAAAAGAAAGGTTTACCGATTTAGTTCTGGTGGAATCGCGAAGCCTAACCCTGAGAGGAGTTAGAGCGTCTTCTCGAATCTTCTTGAAAATGATTCTCTTACCAAATATTTTTGAAAAACAAAATACAAAATTTGAAAAACCAACAAAAGAAAAATATAAAAATATAAAACTTTCAAAAAATACAAAAACAATATAAAACCAAAAATCAAAAATATTCTTCCGACATGTCTCTTGTATAATCGATATTATATACGTTTCTAGAAATGTCATTCAACAATGATCTGGATATGCGGATGCTTAACGAGAGTTCTTTAAATGTTTTCTAAAATATGTCGTTTCTCAAAATTTCTTTCACAATGGCTTTCAGTATACTTGATGCGAAACCGGACTAAAAATGACTTTTGATTATTTCAAATAAAACTTCGTGTTTCTAAAGAACATGTATGCGGCTTGATTGCACTACATTTAAAACTGGTGAGAAATCATCATCATTTTGAGCACCTTTTCAAGATTGTTCAAAAATATTTTTCAAAATCTTTCAAAATTTTTGTGCTCAAGATAACTGCTTGGAATTATACGTTTGAGTTGATAAGACAAAAAGAATGAAACAAAGGTCTAAATATTATTTATCCACTGATAGTTCAACTATTATGAAGTTTGTAGCAAAAGTTTTTAGTTTTATGGCACAAATTACAAGCAGTAAGGGGAAGTCATGCAGATTATTTGTATTGCTTGATATTGGGTGTCATATGGCAGGTTATGGTTTTTTAACTGTGATTACACACACATGGGATTTGGCTCACACACACAAGAGGATTTTGGTTATTTGTTCTTAAACGTCAAAAAGCTCAAATTTGGATTTATTGAATTATTGATTACGAAGAAGGTTGATTATCACTAATTTGATGTTGTAGTTAAGTTTCCGCAGGTTTGTGTTCTTATCATATCTCAAAGTGGGTGTTACACTTTGGAGATAACTTGTTAGTGCTTAAAGGATGTTGACGAAGACTTGCAAAATCTAGTTTTCATGGGTCAAGGGGTGGATGGATGAAGACCTAGTTAACTATCACTTAAAGGAGTTACATTGTAGTGCTTTCGGTGTCTCATTTACGATGAGGATTTTGTCAAGAGGTTGCGATCTACTTATATTTCTGTTGTGGTATAAGTTTGACGTCACGTGGATAGTACAAGACATAAGACACTTGATGGATCTAGACACACTCCTTGTGTCAATGATATTTTGTATAATATTATTAAGCACGCGGAATTTACTTAGTAATACTTAGAAGATGGATTGTATGATGTATTGTAAATAAACACAGATTAAACTTAAGCTCAATATTATTGATGAATAATAGGAGTGATCTTAGCTTATCACTAAGTTTTACCTTGAAGCTTTTTGTAAGTAATACGTAGGTAAATTAACAAGTACCTAAGACAATGACCTAGGACCTCCTTTTATACAACAAGGAGTCCTTTACAAGATAATTATAAAGCTAACATAATTGAATATACACAAGATCTATTCTATACTTATCTAGACGCGTTAAACTACACATAAACTAGCGTGTGGTAATAATGGTAGCGGTGGGAATACGTTTCCTTTGCTGAGTGATGTCAGTGTAAACATACGTACTATGTAGCGAATTATTCCCAACAATCCTCCCTAAACTTATGATTTCTCGCCAAATCAATAAGTTTCTTCAATATTCATTATCTTCAAGGATTTGGGGAATTCAATCAAACACTTCACTTCTTAACTACGTATGGCTCTTGAACATTGATCTTGAAGTCTTTGTAACAATGCTCACGACCTTTCATTTTCTTCATTAACTCTTATTGGTAAGGTTAACATCCTTGTAAGAGCTCCACTCTAAGTGGACATTCGGCAAGCATGAAAAGTCTTCTCATTAGTCGTAGAGACATGATGAACTTCACATGAATCATAGTAAAACCATTTAGTACCAAAATTGTGAAATAAGGTTTTCCGGAAGTCATCATCAACATTTGGTTCATAGAGCCTTCTAAGATTCACCCATAATTGCATTTTCCTTTGTATCTTTGAGATCTTGAGCATTAAACCTTTCTTGAACTAATCTCCATAGTGTATTAAGGTCATCTCTGTCCAAAGCTTTAATAAGATCTTCAAATGTCATGAATGATGAAGTTGCACCACCTAGCCTTGTGATCTTCCATGATGGAGCAAAATTGCTAGTATTGAAAACTTCCCAATCAATAATAGGATGTCGAACTGCGGTGGTTGCGGATAAAATCTCTTTCTTCAATCACAATCATTCCGGTCAATTGATCTTGATGAGTTTCTCGGTAGGAATTTCCTTCTCAGTAGACATTGCTTGATCTTCATCAACCTTAGTCTTCTTAATAGTTTGAGAATCACTTACTTTGGCCTTTCTCTTCAATCTAGGAAACCTTTTTGCTTCTTCTTTAGAGCCCATTGGAGTAAAAGCTTTATCTTGTCTTAGAACTCTGTAATAAGCTCTTTCAACTTGATCATCAGGCATTCCTTTAAATTGATGCTTCTTCCAATTACCAACATGACAACAATAAGTCTTCATGTATGCAAGTATTTGTGCCTTGGTTGGTTGTCTTGGTTTCTTCTGGCCCTTTCCCCTTTTGGTGAATGATTACATCTTCAAGTGCTTGATTGTTCTTCATTTGAATGAAATCCTTCAAGTATTCTTTTTGTTTCTCAGTTAAGGATGCATCGTACCAGTCAATTGCCTTTTATTGATTTACGGATTATTAGCAATCAATAATTCAATATCATCTTCAGTAGGAACATAACTAAACTCTGGAGTCTTCTCTCTAGAGCTGTAGGTTGAGCGATTGGAAAGTGGATCAACAAAATCTTCCATTCTATTCAATCTTTTAGCGCTTCCAAAGCTTGCAGCTTCCATTTCTTTCAATCTTTTCTTCTCGGCAATTTGTTCTTACATTTATCTTCTCTGCCAAGATCTTTATCAAGCAATCACAGTTTGTCTTTTCTTTGAAATTTTGCTTTCAGTTTGCTCTACATCTTCCATAACTGCTTTACCCTTGTCTTTCTTCAAATTATCAAATTCTTCACTTGTAGTGGCAAAATTTGGCTCTGCGATGGAAATTGAATGAGTGGTAAAATCGGTTCGCGGTTTGAAAATGTCTTGATCTTCAAGTTGCTCTCCATGAGTTTCGGTTTCTTTGCTCTTTTACTTATCTCCTTCATCTTCAAAATCAATTGTCCTCCCTGGTTAAGAACACGATTTCCTCCCTGTTTGGGAGAATTCCCCAAATCATGATCAAAACCATCAAATCACCATCGTTAGGTGATGATGAAGATGAAATCACCAACTTTTCGGATCTTCTTGTGCTTTTTCAACCCATTAACCTCTTCCTTCAAGGTGCAAATCTCTTGCTTTAAGTGTTGAACATCCTTGGCATCTTCTTGACATTTGCCAGTCCTTACAGAGATTCAACACCTTGATAACTTTACACAAAACCATCAATTCAATTGTTGCCCACTTGCCTCAATCACTTCCATCGTGTTTTTGTTGAGAGGTGGAATCATGGGGCAAGGTTGGCGTGATCCCTAGTTGGACTAGGTTGAAGTCTAGAACCACGCGCTTGTTCCTATAAGGTTGAAACTTCGTGTTGTCATGAGAAGGAGTTGATGTTAGACCTTCTCACTGGGTTACGGAAGCTGGTGGTGTATAATCAATGTTGGGAACATTATGGGTGTGTTTTGTTGGGTTGAAATCTTAGCAAGCATTTGAGGAAGGAGAGGTGTAAAAATCATATTGCCATCTTTGTTCAAATTTTGAAAAACTTTAGGCTTTAGGCAACTGATTTGATAAACATTAGTATGGGGTTTTAGTTGAAACTCATTTATGCGCTACTTGCACAAACCTTGGATACATTAAAAATTTTTTACTACGTACATTGCACCTTTCATACTTGTAAAAATATAATTTGACGGTTAAAATCTTATCGAAACTAGACAAACCAAAGGATAAGCCATGGTTGAACTAAATTGCTCATAAGAGGTTTTCTTTAGACTTAGACAATGTAACAAAGTATGAATCAAAATCTCCATTGGGGACAAAAACACTCTTTTGAAAGTAGCCTTTTTGTGGGTGGTATCATGGATGATAAAGTATCATGAATTTTAGGCAGAGGTAATGTGATGAAACCATTGAGATCACCCAATTGAATTACTCCTCAGAGGATGCCTCATAACATCAATAGTTACACCCATCCATAGTGGCTCTTGAGCATCCACTACATTTCATGTGTATCTCCAATCTCAAGTGTGATGGATCGGCGAGAGTCCAAAGCTGAATTTGAGATATAAATTGTGGGTTTTAAAAGCAAAGCATACCTTATATGTGTGGTATGTAGAAAGTCCACAATTTGATGATAAACAAGGCATTTCTTACTCATTAGACTTTTAAGATAGGCCGCGAGGTTGTGCTCATACGCAAACTTCAAAGATGCCATAGAAACTTTGATGATGTATATTATGTCGTAAGAATGAAAAAGTAACTAGCCATTGAGAGAAAAATAAATAGCGTTAGGGTTTAGAATTATGCGCAAGTAAAATTATCTTTAGAAAGTATTAAAATATGGAAAGAAGATAATTCTCTTAAAATTTTAACCCTATATATATAGCAGTGTGATTTTACTTTCAACGGCTGTAAAATAAGTTCTTGACACAATCGGTTGTAACGCTAGAACAATGATGGTAAAAAACAACAGCGGCCTTTGTGAACTAGCGATGGTAATTTTTCACAAAAATTTCAAAGAGTAGTGGTAAATAAAATCATGTAAAACTAGACTACTCTTATCATAGTTTTTAGCAAACTACCGACTATCAAGTTTGATATTTCTTTACCATGAGCCGTTTGCTATGGACTAGCCAACTCTTAATCATAAGAATATGGTGAGTTTTGAAAACTATCAACCATAAACGGATTTGTTAAGTCTTTACCAATAGCCGTTTGCTCTGGACTAGTTGATTCTTATGTGTATAAGACATGGTGAATCAATAACCATTTGTTGTGTATCTCAGATATACACATTTTAAAATCAACTCCTATCAAAGCTTGGTTATACAAACTCATACAACAATTTTAGTACCCATGACCTCCCTCAACACCGAGAACGCTTATGGATTCACATTCCAAGACTTGTTACCAAATGCTGAAATCTTCCCATCAAGACCTTTTGTTAACAAATCAGCATAGTCGTCATCAGTATGAATTTTGACAACTTGAATTAGTATCCATTTCATAGCAATCTCTAATCAGTGGTGTCTAAATTTCAATATGTTTGGTCTTTGTGTGTTGAGCGAGTTCTTAATAATGCAAATGGTACTGCTATTGTCAATATGTATGATGGTATTCATGAAATTGTACCCATAGTCCAAAAGTTGATTCTGAATAGAACTTGAGCACGCAACTGCGGCGGCCCACATACTACACTTTCGGTTGATGAATTAGCCACCATAGTTTGCTTCCACCGCCATGACACTAACACATTGTAAAGAAATTGGCATCCACCGGTTGTAGATTAAAGCTAGCTCGGCGCAATCACTAAAACAGTAAGTAACGGATCAAGAGGAGAATCTTTGGAGTACCACAATCCAGGAGTATGAAATGCTTTAAGGTATCACAAAATCTTCTTCCTGCCAGTCAAGTGAGAGAACTTGGGAGTAACTTGAAACCCACACAAGCACTACTGAAACATGATATCGGTCTAGATGATGTAAGATACATCAAAGAACCAATCATAGATGTGCATACATGTGCACATCAACGGCTTCACCTATTTCCTTGAGAGTAGATGTGTAGTCTTGTACTGCGGGAGTCTTTGGATGACTTTGCATCAATGAACTTGAACTTCCTTAGTATCTCAGCCACATATTTATCTTGATTAATGAAAATACCATCTACCCTCTCAGTAGTACTTGAAGTCCCAAAAAGAATGTGAGTTCACCCATAGAACTCATTTGAAATTCTTCTTCATCGGTTTCTCAAAATCTTTGCACATCTCTATCTTTGTAGATCCAAAAATGATATCATCAACATACACTTGAACAAGCAAGATATCATTCTTGTCTTTCTTTATGAACAAAGTTTGATCCCTCTATATGAAACCCATTAGCAAGAAGATAAGTGGTTGGTTTCATCTCTTTCATTGGTGCTGATGCAAGCCATACAATGCTTTAACTACCTGTAAACTTTGTTAGGATATTGAGTCTTCAAAACACGGAGGTTGTGAGACATAAACCTCCTCATCTATCGCCTATATAGAAAAGCACTTTTTACATCCATTTGATAGACTTTAAAGCTCATAAAGGATGCATAGTCTAAGAACGACTAATTGCTTCAATTCGTAACAAGCTGGGGCAAACACTTCTTCATAGTCAATACCTCCTCTTGAGTGTATCCTTGAGCCAAAGCCTAGCTTTGTTTACGATAACAATTCCTTTTCATCTTTCTTGTTTCTAAACACCCATTTAGTACCTATTACCTTCTTGCCGAAGGCGATCACAAAGCACCCAACCTTTTTTTTAGGCTTAAATTGGAGCAACTCTTCTTGCATTGCTTCCACCCAACTTTCATCTTCAAGTGTTGTAGACATTCTTTGGCCTCCATTTTGCTGACAGAAAACATATAAAGAGACATTCATTCTTGCCTTCATGAATCTTAGACTCGTATATTTTACTAATGAATCCATGGACATGGTACTTAGTTTGTCTTCTAGTCTCCAGTTGAATAGACATCCCAATCACATTTTCAAGAGGATGTTGATTTATGAATAGAAGTGTGAGTTCGAGGCTGCAATCTCACTGGCATATTTGAGATTTCAACATCATTGGCTTGAGCTTCCTCTCATGCTGGAGTTGTAATTTCCACATCTCGATGTTGCGGTGGAAACATTTGCCTACTTGATGGAACCTAAATTTCCACTTTGCTTTAATTTAAGCATTTAAGTTGCTCCTTCCTCCCTTTGAAGAAGGAAGGCATCTCTCTGTTTTTGGGAAATCATCATTATCACGCATAGTCCCAAAGAGGTAGACAGATTCATCTTGATCATCGCATTATCCTTGCTTTTCATCATCATCAAAGAAACTCTTACAGAACACCGCAAAATCAAAGAAGATGTTCTGGCAGAAGCAGGGACATAATTCATAGTATTTGTTAGAGTATCAAAATCAACGACCTTTTAAGGACGAGTTCCTTTGACATTCACTTTATTTCCGGGGAACAACATGCAGATTTTCTTTAATCTTTTTGGGTTCTTAGGTTGAATACTACGAAAGCTTTACTAACCATTGAATACGAAAAATACCCTTCATTAGCTTTTTCATCAAACTTGCTCGGATAATCTATGGTATTGAGAATAGATACATGACACCCAAATGGTCTCATGAAGTCAAGGATAGGTGGTCTACCCCTAAATAATTCATAAGGTTTCTTGTTCTTTGTCATTACCACTAAAACCCTGTTTTGCACATAACATGCAGTGTTACTTGCCCAAAAAGTGATTGGTAATTTAGAATCTGCCAATATGGTTCTAGCTGCCTCTATCAGTGTCCTGTTTCTCCTCTCAGCAACACCATTTTGTTGAGGAGTTCTAGCCACACTAAATTCTCTTTTAATACCCTTATCTCTGCAAAACTCATCCATAACTCTATTCTTGAATTATGTGCCATTGTCACACCTAATGATTTAACTTTCATATCATATTGGTTTTCTACTTCTGTGATAAAGATCTTGAGGATGCCAGTAGTTTCATCCTTGGTTCCAAGAAAGAAAACCCAAGTAAACCTGCTAAAATCATCAGTCACCACTAGACAATATTTCTTATGATTCAAGCTGCTCACTGATGTATGACCAAATAAGTCCATATGTAACATTTGAAGTGGATGAGCAATAGAGTTAACCAACTTTGACCTGCAAGAAACTCTGTGTTGTTTGCCTTTAAGACAAGCCACACAGGTTTGATCATTTTCAAACCTTTTCTGAGGTAAACCTCTCACTAAACCATCTTTGACAATCTTGTTAATGGTTTTGAAGTTAACATGACTAAGTCTTCTATGCCATAACATGGATTCATCCACTGTGGCCTTTGCAAGCAAGCAAGTATAATCATCTTTAGCTACAATGTTGTTCATATCAAAGCTATAGAGATTGCCTTTTCTAGGAATTTAAGAAGAATCTGACTTTCATCAGGCATCTTAAAATCCTTAGAGAGAACAAAGCACATATCTTTGGTAAAAAGAACATTGTTCATTTTGTCACACATTTGTGACACACTAAAAATATTGTACTTTAGCTCCTTTACATAATACACAGGTTCAAAGTCCAAGTTACTAGTTTTAATAACTCCTTTACCAAAACTTCCGTTTACTCCACCTCCAAAGGCGACATCTTTGTCCATCATAATGCTCAAAATCAGAAAGATAAGACTTGTTGCCAGTCATGTGCCTTGAAAACCCACTATCTTATATCCTTGATCGATCTTTTTGTCCTTGGATGTTCCTACACATAAGAGTAAAGAGTTAGTTTCTTTTGGGGACCCAAGTCATGATTGACTTGGATTGCTTGTATCATCAATATAGTTAAATCTATCAAAGGTCATTGATACACCATTGGGATTGGTTGTAGAGGTATTTCCTTTAGGTTTCCATTCCCAACATGTTGAGGCCTTCACAGCATTGCCCATGTCCCCCCTTTTCTTGTTTACAACCCTTGCAATGGTAACTTTTGAATGAGCAGTGGTAACTGCTGGTTTCTTTTTATGAACCCACTGTTGGTTATAATTAAACTTTTTAGCTTGAAAAGTTCCTTTCCCTGTTTGTGCAGATTTTGCAAAAGTTGTTTTGGAGTTTGCACTTTTAACAAGTGACTTAGGATGAGCAGTATTAGCAGTTTTAGCAGTGACAAAAGTTTTGAGGCCACTTCTACGTTGAACTGCTCTTGGGACCATTTTGCAATGTGTGTTAGGGTGTACATTATGTTGAAACTTGTTAGACTCCACCCTTTTATTCCCATATACTTCCCTTCTCCAATTATGATAATCACAATAAGCATGTAAATGATCAAAACTACCACAGATATAGCATGCCTTATTGTACATCACAAAATCACTACCTAGTGTTGAGATTTAACATGATTCCAACTCCTCTAATTACCCCTAGGAGCTGTAGGCTTGTTCCTATACATATCATCATACTTTACAGTTGGTCTAGGTTTATTTATTGGTTTCCTAGGTTCCTTTGTAACAGTATTAACAACTTTTGGGATAGAAGTCTCTACATTCTTTTTAACACTCTCATCTACAACAGATGAGTCACTAGCACTCTAAAAAACATCATTATCAAGCTTAACTTCTTCCTCACTTTTCAACTTAGTGTCCTTTAAAGGACCACATTCTCTTTCAAGTTCCTTAAAATCTTCTAAACCTGTATGAGCTAAATCTATACCTGGAGGTGATGGAACACCTCTTAGTGGTGGAGCAGCGTATTATAACCCATACAGGACTTACCTTTACTATAAACTTGAGCATTCCAAATTTTATCAATTGACTTAGACTGATGATAACATGTATCTAAGGTTAAATTGACATTTTCATTTTCTTTTGAAGTTTTCAAGCTCTATTTGGTATGCTTCATTCCATGACTTTATGATCTAACTCTCTAAGAAGAATCATATCATCACTATATTTTGACTCATTATCTTGAAGTGCTCTATTTGTTTTTCATGGCTCTCCTAAGATTAGATTAGACACCATATAATTAGCGATGTATACTCTTGTCTTTCACGAATATAAATCATTAAGTCTTTCAACTTCTCTAGCGACCCTACATGTTTTAGAGCAACATTAGAGTTTGTACCTCGAGTGAGGAGAAAGCCATGAGAGCAACGGTGAAACAGAGCAGCATCACAATGTTCTTAACTTTTGTTCATCGACCATGAAACTCCAATCATAGCCCACACCATCAATAGCGAACATTGCCTTTGGTTCTTCCACAGTTGGTCCCTTCTTTTGCTTGTATAAAGTAGACCATTGTCCTGGTCTTTGGTCTACATTCTCTAGCAAATGTCCAACTTGTGAGTTAAAAATACTCCACTTTCTTCTTATCAAAACTGCAGTATCATCACCATTAATGTGGATAGGCTTGCCAGTCTTCTTGTAAAATTTCTTAGCCCTCATGCTAAGAAGAGTTATCTACCATTTATATCCATCTCCTCCAAGTCATCTTCATCAATTTGCTCTATGTCTTCATGATTTAAGACAGAGCCATCAACTTGTGTGGAGATAAAGGCATAAAAGGTAGGATCTCCAATACTAGCAACCTTCTTCTTTGAACACAGTAGTGGTAACATTAACATTACAGTGGAAACTTTAGAACACTAGCGATTGGCAATTATCATCTTCACTTTCATCTTGAGATCATCACTTGTCAATAGGGTTGACAACAATGCCAAGCTATTAGAGCTTGTACCAAGTTTCCCTACCTTCTTCAACCTTTGCTCAATAAGTTTGAAATTGTTGTAAAGGTCATTGAGCTTCATTGTTTTTATGTCTGATTTGTTTTTCCCAGAGAGTTAACATTGGTTTGAAACTCTGAAGGCAAATTTCTTAGAAACTTCAAATTGAGGTCTTCCTTTTCTACCTCAATTCCAAACACAGTCAGTTGTGTTCAATCTTGAAGTTTGGTGAAGATGCTATCAAGTGAGTCATTGCTTGAAGCAGAGAAGTTTTCATAACCGTGCTTCAATAATGTCTTTTGTGTCTTCTTTGTAGCATCATTACCACCAAACACTGAGCAAATGTATTCAAACAGTTCTTTGCGATCTTGAACTTCTTTGAAAATGCAATGATCACAGTCTAGGAAGAGTCATCAGACAAACTTCTAGCCTTAAGATCATTCTTCCTTTGTGCCTTTTGGCATTGATTCAGGCACAGAGACTCCACACATCTGTTTCCCAATACAGTAGTAGTCATATTTGAAAGAATCACGGTTTGAATGATCCCAGAGCATAGTCACGTATGAGGAAGTATTGCTCAATTAGTATCCTCCACATCTCAAACTCATTAAGTTTGAGCTTAGGAAGTCTTGGAGTATAAGAAGAGTTTGATTGATTGTTTTCCATCTCCATTGAATTGAGTGAGTAGGTTAAGCTTATTCCTTGGATCTTCTAAAAAAAATATCAAAACCTTCGCCTCGATACACTTGATGGATCTAGACACACTCCTTGTGTCAATGATATTTTTGTATAATATTATTAAACACTTGTGAGGAATTTATAGTAATACTTAGAAGATGGATTGTATGATGTATTGTATATAAACCACAGTTAAACACAAAACTTAAGCTCCAATATTATTGATGAATAATACGAGTGATCTTAGCTTATCACTAGGGTTACACCTTGAAGCTTTTGTGAGTAATCACGTAGGTAAATTAACAAGTACCTAAGACAATGACCTAGGACCTCCTTTTATACAACAAAGAGTCCTTTACAAGATAAGTATAAAGCTAACATAATAGAATATACACAAGATCTATTCTATACTTATCTAGACGCGTTAAACTACACATAAAACTAACTAGCAGTGTTGTAATAATGAACTGGCTGGTGGGGAATACGTTTCCCTTTGCTAGTGTTAATCCGAGCAGTGTAAACCACATACTATCCGTGGTAACGAATTATTCCCAACAACATGAAGAAAACAGGAAAAAGCATTGACTTCAAACCAAAACAAGAAATCACTTTTGACAAATCCAAAATTGAATGCTTCAATTGTCAAAAGACTGGACACTTTGCAAGGGAGTGCATGTTTGCTAAATATCAAGCAAACAGGATAACTGAGAAACCAAAGCTAGAGCTAAAAGAAATTCCTATTACTGAAACAAAGGCTTTGGTTGCTCAAGAGAATTTATCAGAGGTTGGCTAGAGTGAAGAGTTTGATGATGAACCAGTGACTTCTCTGTATGGTAGCAGTGGAAGAAGCATTTGAAGATTCATGGAAGAATTGGACTAGAGCAACCTGCTTTTGATGAGGAACTGAACATCTTTGTTTTGGAATCCACTGAGATTGTCTAGAGGATTTGATTGGAGCTTGGAGGTGAAGTTGATCACTTCTACTTGCAATGGTAGCCACTTCACCAAGTTCACCCTATCTCGAGGTATGCTTAAATTGTCATGATTTTTATCAAAAATTACTTGGCGGTTATGTGATTGAAAGAGATAATTGTGTTAGGGCTAGGTCTGGTGAGGTAGCGGTTATCAAATAACCTTAGAGTCAATAGAAGCCAAAATCTTAACACATGAAAATAATGAAGTAGCTTGGGCGAAAAGTATGCAATAGGACTATCAGTTAAAACTAAGTGAATGGAAATTAAAGCTGTAAAATTTGAAATTGAGAAGCTGACTAAGGAAAGAGATGACTTGTTAGCTAAGTTTGCTGCACAGGGTGAATCTGGACTTTCTCATGTTAGTTATGTTGAAAAAGCAGAGAAGAGCTTACATTAGAAGGGTCTAGGTTTTGGTATGGACTTTAGTAAATAGAGAAAACCCACCTAGTGATCGAGGATGAAGGTGATTTGAGGATATAACCACTAGTGATGATGAACTTATTAATTATGTAGACACATCTAGTAATGAGGATTCAATAAGTGAAACGCCTCCTGAGTTTAAGAAAGAATCTTGGTTATCATGCAGTTCCTCATCCCACTAGCAGTCATCAACCCCCTAGGCCTGATGTTTCTCGATTTGGAGTAGACAGTTTAGAGTTTAGGAAAAAGCTTATTGGTCAATCTAGGTCAGAAACCCCAAAAGAAACTGTTGAAAACACAAAAGCTAATATTCAAAGTCAAGCAGTACCTTCTACTCAAAGTACTGCTACATAAGAAGTACCTTTGAGAAAACCTTTTCAAAATCTGCTTAAGCCTTTTTGGGATAATTTTGGTCAAAATAATTTTCATCATTCACCTAGAAGACATAATAGTTTTGGTCATAGACATAGAAGAAGTCATGTTGGGAATATGGGTCAAAAATTGTGTTTTGTGTGTTATAGTCCTAATCATTTAATCAAGGATTGTGAATTTCACTCAGAATACCTTAGAAAATTTCCAAAGAATAGGTCTGTCACCCAGAAACCTAGAGAGAACAAACCAGTCTGGAATAATTCAAATAGGGTCAATCATAGCAATTTTTCACCAAATCATAGGTACCCCACCAGAGAAGACCTTTTTCAAAACCACCAGTACCTTCACAAGCAGTACTTTCTCAAAGTACTGCTCAATCAAAACAAGGTACTGATAACACTCTTTGGAACAGAAACTCTAGGAGATCTCATTACTATCAACCTAGAAGGAATTACAATTCACATAGGGTATCTAGATCACAGGAACAAACTGTTCAAACTAAATGGGTTAAGAGAGAAAGTAACTGGCGAGGGACAGATAGTACCTTCAACAAAAAGTGAATCGATGTTTTGTGATACAAGAAAAAGTGAATGAAATTGAAAAAAGAGAGTTGTGTTGAAAAACCAGAAATTTTTGAAAATCCACATGCTAAAAATCAAAAGATAATTCTGGATCATGTTTCGAAAAATAATGGAATTACATACTCAAAGAATTTGAGTTTGTAACTCCACAAGGAACCAAGTCAGTAATGGCTTGGGTTCATAAAAATCACTAACTCTTTTATCTTTGTGCTTGGGGGCAACCCGGAAGAGGAGCTTAAAGATCATCTTATTGTGGATAGTGGTTGCTCTGGAAGTATGCAGGAGACAAGGAGATTCTGTCAGATTTTAGATCTATGTGTGGAGGAAGAGTTGCATTTGGGAATGATCCTAATGGAGGAAGAATTACTGGGAAAGGTACCATCAAAGCGGGCGTATAGATTTTGAGAATGTTAGATATGTGAAGGAGCTCAAGTTCAACTTATTGTCAGTCTCTAAAATATGTGATAAACAGCATCCTGTGTTATTCACTGACACAGAATGTCTTATCCCTTCTCCTGAATTCAAGCCTGTTGATGATAGCTTGGTAGTCCTTAGAGTACCAAGAACAAATGATGTATATAGCCTAGATATGAAGAGTCTTCATTCTTATGGGAGAGCCACATGTTTGGTGGCAAAAGCAACATCTGAAGAAGCACATCAGTGGTATAGAAGATTGGGCCATGTAAATTTCAAGAATATCAACAAACTGGTCAAAGGGAATTTAGTTAGAGGTTTACCTTCAAAGACTTACAAGAATGATCACTCATGTTTGGCGTGCAAGAAGGGTAAACAACACAATGCTTCATGCAAGAAGCTTGAGGAAAGAACTATTAGAGAACCTTTGGAGCTGTTACATATGGATTTGTTTGGACCTGTCTCTGTGGCAAGTTTAAACAAGAAAAAGTACTGCTTGGTTATTACAGATGATTGCAGTAAATTCAGTTGGGTATTTTTCTTGGGATTTAAAGATGATACTTTTGATGCTATTCAGACTCTAATAATAGAACTTGAAAACCAATTGAGACTCAAGGTTAGAGGAATTAGATGTGATAATGGGACATAATTCAAGAACAAGCTTATGGATGAATTTTGTGCAAACAAAGGAATCAAGAGGGAGTTCAGTATTGCAAGAACACCACAGCAGAATGGTGTTGCAGAGAGGAAGAATATGACTTTGATTGAAGCAAAAGCGAACAATGCTAGCGATTCACAACTACCTATTCAATTCACGGGCTAAAGTGTAAGCACGCTTGTTATGTACTTATGAGTATCATCACCAAACCACGATGAAGACACCCTATGAGTTGTTGATGGGTAACAAACCCAACATTCGATTTATGAAGCCTTTTGGATGCCCTTTAAATATTTTAAACACAATTGATAATCTGGGAAAGTTTGATGGCAAGTCAGAAGAAGGATATTTATTGGGTTATTGTACCAACAGTAAGGGCTTTAGAGTATACAACAGAGTCACTAAGAAGGTTCAAGATTGTCTTCATGTTGAATTTTTAGAAGATCAAGACAATCAGAAGGGTAAAGGTCCTGATTGGATGTTTGATCTTGAAGTGTTGACTCCATCCATGAACTATGTACCTGTTAGAGAAGAAAATTAACCTGTGTACAATGGCGAAGATTTACTGTATGTTGTTCATGGAGGTCATCTTAGACCTGATGTTGTTCCTGATGAAGAACCTTTACCTGTTTCATCAAAGCAAAGTACTGATGCACCAAAGAAAAGTACTGTTTCACCAAAGCAAAGTACTGATGCACCAATATCCTCACTATCCGCTGAGGATCAAGCTATTCAAGAGGAACTTAATCAGATGCTTTTTCAAGATGTAATGGCACATTCTTATACTGATGATAAAAGAAGAGCTTATGAAGAAGCAAAGAAAAAGAACAAGACTGCAGAGTATTCTCACAGTACTTTGGACAGTACTTTTGACCAAAGTATCTGCTGCACCGCATTACTAGTACTTTGGATGATTTAGATGATCCTACCATGCCTGGATTAGAAGATACTGATGATGAGTTTGAAGATGAAGGTATTTTCTCAGATTCTAATGAAGATGTTGATTTTACTAATTTGGAAGATACTTATGGAGTTCTACAGTCTCCAAACTTAAGAATTCATAAGAATCATCCTTCTGATCAAATCATTGGTCCTTCTACTTCTGGAGTAATGACAAGACACAAAGCTAAGAGTTTTACTAAACCCCACAATGCTTTACTGCTTCACCAAGTACTGAAGTTCAAGAAGATGTTGCAATTTCACCTTCACCATCTCCACAAAGATCTGTTCCTGATTCTCAACCAGAGGAACATTCACCAATTCAAGGAGATGATTCACATACTATACCCCCTGAAGGATTGAAATTGGATAATTATGTTCTGACACGGGAGTTAGTCAAGTTGAAGAAAACAACTGAGGCTCAAGCTAAACAGATTAAGAAGTTGAAGCTCAAGTTTAGAAGACTCAAGAATTTTGTCTGGCCATTGGTTCAACATCATCGTATATGGGTCAAATCTAAAAAGAAGGAGCAAAGGCAGTTTAAGAAGACAAAACGCCAAACGGTTCAAAAACAATCATCTTCTGTCAAATTGGGGAGGAATTTGGAAGAAAAGAATTTGAGAGAAGATACTGAAGAAAAGGAGAATGAACCTCAAAGTACTGAAGTAGAGGAAAATGTTCAAAGTACTGAAGTTGATGTTCAACCTCAAGGTACTAAAGAGCAAGTCAATATTGAAAGTACTGAGGAAGAAAGACCTAAGGTTCAAAGTACTGATGATCAAGGTACTGAAGATCAAAGCTAAGCATTGTTCAAGGAACCTACAGGCAAGGATTAATTACTCCAAGGTTGATAGATTTTGAAGAAGAAGCTGGTCCCTCAACAACTGTCATACCAGAGGAAGCTGATACACCCAAACTTATACATACTGCAAGTGATGACGAAACCATTGCTGAGATCTTACATGACTTGTTAAAACCAAGGGGTGTTAGCATACCAGGAGTTATTAAAGAACAACCACAAGTTTCTCAACCTGCAATAGATCCAAAAGATAAAGGAAAAAGTATATTGGTAGAAACAAAGAAGAAAAAGAAACCTACTTTAGCACATATAAGGGCTGCTCAAAATGCTATGAATAAGGAAGCAGCTAGAAAGGTACAAGATGAACTGAATGCTGAGGTTGCTAAAGAAGAAGAAGCTATGAATGAAGAAGCAGCTAAGAAATTGCAAGAGGAATTGAATGCTGAAGCTGATGAACAATTAGAGTCACCTATTCCTGTTTCTTTTCTACCAAGAAGACCAAATCGAGCTAAGGACAGAAATGCAATGATGGCTTATCTAAAAAGCCAAGGGTATAAAGGATTGCAGAGGTTTAATTATTTTAAGATGAAAGAATTGTATGATGCTGTTAGGGAAGCTTTTAAGAAAAGTGTTGAAAGCATCAAAGATTACAAAGATGATGCTGCTTGGAAAGAAAAAGATAGCAAAAGGAGCATAAAAAGAAAAAGAAAAACTGAAGTTGAAGAAATACAGTCATCAAAGAAAGATAAAGTTGAGTTACTATCTGATACTACTGATGAATTAAGGAATTACTTAAGAGTAGTAGATTTTGAGTATTCTAGAGATGATGCTGAGATGAAGATGAACAAATCTCAAATTATTACTTTTGAAGTTGTAGAATCAAAAGATGGAAGTTATCTGATGTTTCATAGAAATGATGAAAGCTTCAGAGTGTTCAACAGACTATGGGATTTATTGCACATCATAGATAGAGTGGATTTATTTAATTTATATTATGTGGTGCGAGACTATTTTGAACACAATACATAAGAAGGAATTGGTTTAGTTTTGCTTGGAGATCTCACAACTGTATGGGAAACTGAAGAACAAAACACTGTTGAAATTTGGAAGAATCAAGAGAATTGGGAGTTTGTTAGCTGGAGATTCTTTGAAGAATCTGGAGTACATGTTCTAGAGTTAGAAGATGGAATTAT